>SJYA01002077.1:755860-812160 GCA_006410615.1 Neotragus moschatus
GTGGAGACACAGTGAGGAAGGCAGCTTTCTGCAAGGCAGGAATAGAGATCTCCCAGAAACCAACCCTGCTGGCATGAATTTGCACTTCTAGCCTCCAGAAGTATGAGAAAATGAATTTCTGCACCTAGTCTGCAGTATTCTGTTATGGCAGCTCAAGCAGACTAATAGAGGGATAGGATGAAAGTCCGAATTCTACCCACAGGTTTGCAAGGGAAGACCGCTGCCTCCTTACTACAAGGTGTCTGGACAACAAGGTCCTGCCCATGGACTCTCCCCTGCAGTGCCCATCAGGGTGGAGGAGGGGCATGGTTTGCTCAAGGTATGCATCTTGAGAGCACACAAATATGAGTGAAGGTTTCTGACTCTCAGGCCTTAGTTTTCACAAAGAACCTTTCATAAGTCTTTGGCTGGAAAGTCCCACCTGAATTTGGGGCTTTTTTTTTTTTTTGTTGTTGTCTGCACCTGTTTCCAGGTTGTAGGCTTTTCTAGTTCCAAGGACAGGACAAATAGGAGGCAAGAAAAAGCCACAGAGAATTCACTTCCAGGAAATTCCCCAAGTCCTGAGGTCCCTAGGCAATCTACAATCTCTTCCTCCATTTTTCAGGCTTATATATATATATATTTCTATTTTTCTTATCCAATTTGTTACAGTATTGTTTCTGGGATTTTTTTTTTTAGGTTTTGGTTTTTTGGCCACAAAGCATGTGGGATCTTAGCTCCCAGACCAGAGATCAAATCCATGTTTCTTGCAATGGAAGCACAAAGTCTTAACTGGTAGACAGTCAGGGAAGTCCCAGGCTTACATATTTTGTCAGGGTTTATTTTTTGTGATTAGTGGGAGGAGTAAAATGGAATGTGTTTACCATCTTTATAAATTTTGGACTCTGTGGGAGAGGGAGAGGGTGGGAAGATTTGGGAGAATAGCATTGAAACATGTATAATATCATATATGAAACAAATTGCCAGTCCAGGTTCAATGCATGATACTTGATGCTTGGGGCTGGTGCACTGAGATGATCCAGAGGGATGGTATGGGGAGGGGGGCTCAGGATGGGGAACACGTATATACCTGTGGCAGATTCATGTTGATGTATGGCAAAACCAATACATTATTGTGAAGTAATTTGCTGGGAGCCAGCACAAGGAGTCCTGCCCATGGCAAAGGCCCAACAGGCAAAGGTGAGTCAGGCCTTAAGGGAGCCTCTCTGGATCTACTTGTGCATCTGCCCCCAAACCAGAGTCTGCCTGCCTTACTGCATTGTGCTTTTCACCTACTCTTCTGACATTAAACAGGGTGCTATCCCCCACCACCTCTCTCTGAAAAGGAGTTAACTTAGGATTCCAAGTAATAAATCTCCTGGGCGTGACAAGGGTGTTTCAGTCCAAAAACCTCTCTGCTGGCAGACTAACTTGTGTGACAGGATTATCCACACTCCTGCTACTGCATACATGATTGTTTACAGCCTCTCAACCATAAACAGCACAGAGAGTTTGGAGTATTTTGAAAGTCTTAGTTAGCATAGGGTTTTTCTAAAGATAAAAATCATGTTGGTGAAGGGTTTCATTGCTGAGTTAATGATTGCCACCAGGCCTCCATATCCTTAGGCACTGGGGAGTATGTTAATCAATGTAATTGGAATGTAGAAAAAGAAATATAGTAGTTTTGATGTTAGCAATACTAGACTTTTGAGTTAATGAATTTTCTCTTTTGTTATAGATCACTGTACTCCTCTTTCTTTGTTATAAATCATTGTGTCCTTGCTATGTAAAAATGTAACTTTATCACTATCTTAAGACTAAATAGATCTAAAGGGAAACAAGTTTTCTGATCGATTAACCTTTATCAATAGAAAGAAAGGTGAGGCCATAAAATGTTAATCAGTCTCCAGACCAGATGATATTGTGAACAAACGTAAGACCCTTGTAAGAACAAAGATATGCTGAGAACACATTTATCTCTATGTACAACTAAAAGTATAAAAGTAGACCTGGAAAATAAAGAAACGGACCAGTTCCTGGACAGATTGATTTCCCCCTTGTCATCTTTTTCATTTTCTGGCTGAATTCCCATCTGGAGCATGGAGGCTAGCCACATCTACTTACTTGCCCTGACTTCTAAGACCCACTTGAGAGGGAGCCCAAGGCGGGGCACCCTCCAATATTTAAGCGGGCGCCAGTGGCCTACATAGGTGGTGCAAACTCCTTGTCTTGGAGTTTTATTGCTTTTCCACGTAAACCAAGTTATTCAGCCTCTTTTCTCCACTTATTTTCCTACTACACTATTTCTTTCTAATCTCCCTCCATATCTTTAATTAAGCAATTAATTCCTCAGACGCCAATGCCGTCCCCGCTTCAAATTCCCTGGATCCACCAGGGCTGGACCCCGGCAGTAATAAACCTCCAATTAAAATAAATAAATTTATATTTAAAAGAAACAAAACTAAAAAGAATGGAGTGTGTTTCCCCTATTATATCCAGAATTGAAGACTACAACTGATTTTTTTTAAAATAGAGTTAAAAATAAGATTTCAAGAGAGTAATCACAAAATTCTTAGGGTTCCTAGAAATGTCTTTGACTGGAGGACATCTCCAGGATTTACTGACTCAGTCTGATGTAGAAGAGGAAACACTGGACTTGATAGGCTTAGTTCTCCTCTCAGTTTTTATGTGACCTTGGGCAAGTTGTCTCACTTTTCTGTTTCAGCTTCTTCCCCTGTCAAAGACATAATTGGACTCTGTCTGGATTGGTAAATAGGTTTCATTTCTCAAGCCAACAAAATGAAATAGGAAGACATTTTGAGAAGTCCTCTAAGACCATGATTAGTGAGAAGAAACACTATATTTAATTAGTAATGTCAGCCTTAAGCACAAGATAAGATCACAGTACCATATTTGCTTTGTTTTTTAATCCCTGGACAAGAATATGCCTAAGAATTTTCCCAGGTCCAAAATTCTATGATTTTAATACAAAAAGAAAATTAACTTGAATATGTAGATATTTTAAATGAAGGTTAAAAGGATGAAAATTTATTTTGTAGAAGGAAAGACAAAACATATGAGGAACACAGGATGGAATAGTTGAGAAAAAAATTTTATCTTGGATTCCTGGCAGCTGTGGAAAAAAGGGAAACACACCGGTTATCTAGCTCTACTCTTTCATTTTGCTTCTAGTTACTCTGGTTACCTTTCCTACTTTCTGATGAACTACTAAAATTTTTTTTTCTATTTTTTTCCTCAATGAATTTGAAAGCTGTTGAGAGGATTCCATCCCTTTAATGGTGGTTCTTAAAATTTAAAAGTAGTTTATAAGTGTTTCAAGAAGAGTATAAAATCATTCAGCATCAGTATCTTTATCCTCATTTCAAACAGGATAAAAATATTGCTATAAAACACTAAGTATCCATTGAAGATTCCTTTTTTTATTACTGTTGTTTACAGATATAGTTTCACTTTTTTGGATTCTGCTTCATCGACCCTTTTCAGTTTCTCTGCTGGCATCACAGTCTTCCTGTTTGAGTTGAATTTTCTTCTTGCTAAATCATATCTTTCCTAGTCCTTTCAGGATGGCTTGTGAGTGAAAATTTTCCTTTATCTTGGTATGTAGAAAAATATTTTTATTCCTTTTTAATTAGTGTATGTTAGCAGTGATCACAAGTTAAGCAATCAAGCTCACATAACCACATAACACAGTAAGATTGAATGTATTGTTACATTTATTTAGATTTATAGAACAATTTAGGAGAAATAGTATTCTTCTCATTGGGGAGGCCCTGAGCTATATATGTACTTAGCTTCTTATTTCTCCTCTTACCTGAACAGGATGTGTGCAACGAATAGGGGTACCTTCAACATGCGTGTGGTTTAACTTGGCTCAGAGAGGCCAGTGCCTTGATTTCACATCAGTCTTTTATATTGTTCCTGTCACACAGACCCAAGACTTGTACACTCACTCATAGGAACCTCTGTCCAGATGGACTCCCACCAATCAAACATTTCACAGTAAATAATGCAGATAATTGTCTCTTAATAGGTAACATTCCACATTTATCTTAACTCAGCATGTGTCCAAGGGAATGATGCTGTGAGAAGACATTACTGAGAAGGAAACTTTTCTTTCCAGGAAAGTCTTTTTTAAGCAATTATTTTTATTAGAAGTGACTTACAATGTGTATTAATTTCTACTGTATAGCAAAATGATTCAGTTATACATAAATATATTTTTTTCATATCTCCATTATGGTTTATCAGAGGATATGGAATCTAGCTCCCTGTGCTCTACAGTAGGACCGTATTGTTTATCCACTCTTTAGGTAATAGTTTGCAACTACTTGCATCTCAAGAATTGCGTTGGCCGTATGCATTATCTCAATATTTGCACCTTAAACTCCCAGTTTGTCCCTCCTCCACCCCCACCTTGGCAACCGCAAGTCTGTTCTCTATGTCTACGTGTCTATTTCTGCCTCATAGATGGGCTCATTTGTGTTATAGTTTAGATTCTACATATAAGTGATATCATATGGTATTTGTCTTTCTCTTTCTGAATTACTTCATTTAGTACGATAATTTCTAGGTCCATTCATATTGCTACAAATGGTATTTTTTATTCTTTTTATGGCTAGTAGTGCTCCATCTGTACCATATTGTCATTATCTATGGCTCTATCAATGGACATTTAGGTACTTTCTATATCTTGGCTATTTGTAGATAGTGCTGCTATAAAGTGAAGTCGCTCAGTCGTGTCCGACTCTTTGCGAACCCATGGACTGTAGCCTACCAGGCTCCTCTGTGCATGGGAATTTCCAGGCAATAGTACTGGAGTGGATTGCCATTTCCTTCTCCAGGGGATCTTCCCGACCCAGGGATCGAACCCAGGTCTCCCGCACTGTAGACAGACATTTAACCGTCTGAGCCACCAGGGAAGGAGGAGCATTTATAGAAATACAGTTTGTGAAGAACACACACTTTGAAGCCCAAGCATTCTTGGCAATACCTTAAGTCACTATGCAGGTTGTTCTCACAGGCAACCACTGTTATAAGAATAGCAGCTTTTTATAAAATAGAAAATTATAGTTTTCTTCAAATATATACCTAGTGATTGCTACATCATATAGCAACTCTATTTTTAGTTTTTTAAGGAAGCTCCAGAATGTTTTCCATAGTTATACCAATTTACATTCTCACCAGCTATGTAGGAAGGTTCTCTTTTCTCTGTATCTTCTCCAGCATTTGTTATTTGTATACTTTTTTTTAACATTTATTTTAAATTTTTTTCCATCTCAGATGTACATGAGTTCCCAATCTTGAAAAGTATTTGTATACTTTTTAATGAAGGCCATTCTGACTGGTGGGAGGTGATACCTCATTGTAGTTTTGATTTACATTTCTCTATTAGTGAAAGTGAAGTTGCTCAGTTGTGTCTGACTCTGCGACCCCGTGGACTGTAGCCCAGCAGGCTCCTCCATCCCTGGGATTCTCCAGGCAAGAATACTGGAGTGGGTTGCTATTTTCTTCTCCAGGGAATCTTTCCGACCCAGGGATTGAACCCGGGTCTCCCACATTGCAGGCAGACGCTTTACCCTCTGAGCCACCAGGAAAGCCCAATAATTATTATGTTGAGCATCTTTTCATGTACCCATTGGCCATCTGTGTGTCTTCTTTGGAGAAATGTCTATTTAGATCTTCTGCTCATTGTTTGGTTGGATTGCTTGTTTTTTTGTCATTGGGTTGTATGAGCTCTTTGTATATTTTGGAAATTAGGCCCTTGTCAGTTGTGTCACTTGCAAATATTTTCTCCTAGTCTGTAAGTTGTCTTTTGGTTTTGCTTATGGTTTCCTTTGGTGTATAAAAGCTTATACGTTTCAAGAGGTTCCAAGTGTTTATTTTTGCTTTTATTTCTATTGCCTTGGGAGATTGACGTAGAACATTGGTACTGTTTATGTTAGAGAATGTTTTACCTATGTTCTCTTCTAGGAGTTTTATGGTGTCAGGTCTTATATTTAAGTCTTTGAGCTAATTTGAGTTTATTTTTGTTTATAGTGTGAGGGAGTGTTCTAATTTGATTGATTTACATGCAGCTGTCCAGCTTTCCTAACACCATTTGTTGAAGAGACTGTCTTTTCTGTATTGTGTATTCTTGCCTCCTTTGTCAAAGATTAATTGGCCTAGGTGTGTACAGGAACGTTTTATTGTGTTTAGGTCTCAGAACTGATGTTGATATTTTACTCTCAGGTGTTTTAGCCAGGCATGAGATTCTAGATTGAGAGTGATTTTTTTTTTTTCTCAGCAATTTGTAAATATAGCTCCACTGTTACCTGATATCTGTAGTTGCCAGTGGGAAGTCAGCTGCCTGTCTAATGGTCATTCCTGTAAGAATCTGATTTTTCACTAATAAATGTTATTATTTTCTATGTATTTTTAATTTCATTATGATACATCTAAGCACACATTTATTTTAACGTGTCCTTCCTAGAACATGGATTACATTTTTAATCTGAGGATTTTCAGCACTGAAAAAATGCTTACCAGAATCTCTTCATCTATTGCTTCTCCACTCTTTCCTCTATTCTAATTTTTTTGGAGCTTCTTCTAGACCTCCTCAGTCTACCCTCCATTTATTCAAACTGCCTTTTTCCACAGATTTCTCAGTTCTACTTTTTTGCTTTACTACTTAATTGCTTGATTGTGCCTTCTCTAAAGGCTATGCAATTTTATTTCCAGAATTTCTAATAGGCTGTATTTAGATATGACTGTTATTGTTTATATCTTACCATAAAAACTTTTTCAGTTGTTCTATTATTTTCACTTCATCTGGAAAAGAATGAATGATTTATTCATTATAAATTATCAATATTCTGATGGCTATCTTTTCTTAGCATTTTTTTTTTCATGAATAATGAAATTTAGATTTTCAGGCTTATCTTGAGTAGGAGGAAGTTTTGTCAGTTATTAAGGAGTTTCTTCCTCCTTCTATCCTTTTTTCTTTCTTTTCTTTTCTTTTTTTTTTTCCCTTGGTGGTGTTTCAATTGCTCCCAGCCAACCCTGGTAAGCTTCCAAGCTAGAGTTAGATCTTTATCTAGATCAAGATACATCAGGTATTTTGCCCCATAGGGACACGCTAATGGGATAAGGGTAAGATAATGTGGCAAGAATTGTGACGTTAGAGCACTGGTCACTGAGGCAAAAGTCTTTTTGGCTAACATCCTGGCTTCAAAACTGTGTCTGCATCTTACTTTTCTAGATACTCAGGTGGTGGTAGGCAAGAGGGGTGATTTTTGTAAGCTTCCTTTCATGGAATGGTACCCTATACCCTAACTTTAAAAAATGATCCCAGATCTGATCCCCACTTGCTTGACATCTTAATAGCTTATGACTCTGTGGGAGTTACTCTAGTTGCCTCTGTCTTTTTAGAGAGCTAGAGTTCAGCAGAACCTCAGGAGTGGCCCCACTTGTTGGTTTGTATTTCTGTTCTCTTCCTGATCCAAAGAAACACTTCTTTGCTTCTTTAGAGTGTTATTGTCATTTAAAGTTTCTCTTTTACCATTATTTTTTTAAATAACTGTTACTCCCAGAAGAAGGAAGTGGATCAAAGATCAAAACTTCGTCTTGAACAGAACCAGTATAGCTGTCNCACTTGTTGGTTTGTATTTCTGTTCTCTTCCTGATCCAAAGAAACACTTCTTTGCTTCTTTAGAGTGTTATTGTCATTTAAAGTTTCTCTTTTACCATTATTTTTTTAAATAACTGTTACTCCCAGAAGAAGGAAGTGGATCAAAGATCAAAACTTCGTCTTGAACAGAACCAGTATAGCTGTCATTACATAAAATTAAAAAATTCCACTTCTTTAGAAACATTTTTTTCTTAATGATACATTTAGTAAAATAATTGAAAAATACTTTAGAGGTGGGCCTTCAAAAGTAAACATATCTTTCCATCCCTGCCTAAAACCAGATAGCATATTACTTACATGTTATCCAGTGATGACATTTCTAATGAAATTAGAGCTGTAGTCCAAACAAAATTTTAATTTGGTTTAAGGCTAAAATGTAGGGACTAACCAGCTCCAAATATCCCTCAAATATCACTCTTCTCAGCTAAGCTTTTTGACAGGGCTGAGTATCAGTCAGGCCAAGATTGAGCTCTTTAGAGGAAGTAAAGACACTGTGTTGATTGAAAAGAGATCCATATGCTTTAGGCATATGTTTTAGGCTGTCAGGTGGCAAGACTGACATTCTGTTATGAAAATTCAGGAGCCTGACTTGTATTCTCACCCCAGCAGAAGGCCTTCCCACCTCCCAAAGTGAGCCATAGCATTGCTTGTGGAAAAGCTACAACTTTTTATTTTAAAAGGCTTCCAATTTTCTCAGAGTCTTAATAGAAACCTCATTTGAGGGTCTTCCATAGCAGAGGGCCCCAACCCCCAGGCCATAGATCGGAATGCCAGTCTACAGCCTGTTAGGAACTGGGCCACACAGCAGGAGGTGAGTGGCAGGCAAATGAGTGAGCTTCATCTGTCACTCCCCATCTCTAATATTACTGCCTGAACTGTCTCCCCTATCCACCCTGGATCTGTGGAAAAATCTTCTTCCATGAAACCGGTCGCTGGTGCCAAAAAGATCAGGGACCACTGTTCCATAGCACTGGAGGAATTTTCTAAAACCCAGAAGGAAAATATTGATAAGAGGAAACCTTAATTCAGAGGGAGTGTCAGAAGGAAGAGACACATGCAGCCCTGCCTGTCCTCTTTATTTAGAAGTGAATGTATATTCAACAAGGAATCTCCATATGCCCACCTCACATCAGTTCCTAACAGGATAGAAAGATGTTGGTCAGTTGGTTCTTTCCTTGAAGGATTGTCATAACAAGACTAAAGCAAAGGGAGAAGCCAGGAAATGACTACTCATTGTGAAAACTAAAAGACTGAACTAAGGAAGTAAGAATGTAGAAGAGATAAGGAATTTTAAAAATGTATTTAAGAGACAGAATCCTGATAGACTGTAGCATAAAAACATAGGAAGATTTTATGACTTCAGGATGACTCTCACACTTTTGCTTATTTGAAGGGGTGATTGATGGGGCCATTCATCAGTACAAAGAATATGGGAGGAAGAAAAGGAAAAGGAGCAATAAAGCAAATGGCTCAGTTTTTAAATAGATTGGGCTTTAAGTGTTTGGGGAATATCCAACTGGAGAAACTCAGTGGGCAGTGAATACAATGTGGATTACAAGATGGAAACTGTAAATTTTGGAGTCATCAGCATACAAGGATATAGGATGTCATCAGCACACAAGTATATAGGATGAACAGAGAAAGAACTCTAGAGGGGAGAGCAGGAGAGAGTTATCACCTCTCACTTCATGAAAATGTCCTCAAACAGTTTAGGTAAGTGAATAAAAAGCACAGAATTGACATTTTTAAGATCATGAAGCCACTGGACAGCTATCTACCTTTCTTTATGTTTGTTATATCTTGGAATTGGCTCAGCACATGTTAAGTATTGACAAAATAACCACGTGACCTGAAAGGAAGGATTTGGAACTAGATTCATTCCCTGAAATATGGACTAATGCTGAAGTTGAAGCGCCATTACTTTGACCATCTGATGCAAAGAGCCGATTCTTTGGAAAAGACCCTGATGCTGGGAAACATTGACGACAAAAGGAGAAAGGAACAGCAGAGAATGGGATGGTTAGATAGCAGCATCAACTCAATGGACANTTAAGTTATGTCATTTTTATTCATAGACTATGTACTGATGCCATTTAAATATGTAAAATCTTTTGTACTTGTATTGGTCATAAATACACAGACCATTTCCTGTGGTAGCCAGAAATTCGTGATTGGTGATAGAGTAATATATAGATTTACATATAGACATATAGTACATTATAGAGAGATATACCTAGATAAAACTCATATGGCCTTAAGTACATATAAACTTGACTTAGTATATGTGTATCTACTTCTAGATAAGGTGACCATGCCTTGTGCATATATAAGAGATTTGACTGTGTATGTGTGTATATAGATATGTTGACCGAGGGTGATAAAGCAACATTTTTAAGGGCAAGTATTAATACGTTCTAAAAGCATGTTATCATTATAATATATTATTTTGATATGCCTTTAGCTCTGTGTCAGCCCCACAAAAATATAGAATCAGCCTAACAGTGGGACCATGGCAGGTTCATTAAGGCTTATTCGAGTGTTGGGACTGTCTCATTTGTAGCTTGTGTTAAGTCCAGTCTGTGGTTAGTAAAAGCTCCTGTGTACCGAGGCTCTACCAAATGTTAGGGATGGTGCCAAGGGCTTTTTATTTCATTTAATTTAGCAAAGAGCAGAGGAAGCTGGCCTATATCCAAGTGTGGTAAAATCTTCCCTTACCTTCTCATAGTTGGTCCTCTCTCCCATCTGAGCTCTCATCACTCCAGACTGACCTGTCCCCGCACACCTGAGCTTGGCAACTGTGCTGTTCTGCTCCCCTCCACCCCTCTCCCCTGCCATTTTCGCCCTCCTTTCTTCCCCCACAGTGACTACTCTATGAGATCGCACATCAGCCCTTGAGTCTGGGGGACAGACCCTGTCTTCTTCCCTACAGTTCTTTCTGTTTTCTGTATGGGGGGAAAAAATCACTTGAAGAACATGGGCTTAGCAAAATCTGATTTCCACCATTCCTACTCTGGGTGTTCTTGGCTCACCTGGTGTGAGCTTCATCATCTGGGATGTTACACGAGTAGGCAGATGATTTCCGAGATCCACCTTCCAACAGTCCGATTCTGCCCTCTCCAAAGCTCACCGCGTCTCCACTCGTGGGGTGGTAGTGACTGGGGATGGGAGGTTGGGGAAGTTGTCAGCAACTCCTCAGGGTATCGGCAGAGGCCCACCCCTTTGAGATACACCATCCCTTTGAGAGAGCGGTCGTGGGGGCTTCTGGTTCCATCAGTTTGGGAATACGCCGATCTCAACATACATAACCTGGTGCTCCAGTGGCTAAGACTCCCTGCTTCCAATGCAGGCAGCCTGAGATCTGATCCTTAGTGAAGGAACTAGATCCCACCTGCCACAAGGAAGGCCTGGCTCAGCCAAATAAAATATTTAAAAAAATTGTTTTTTAAACATATACCACTAAGAAGCGTATATCAATACAAAGGAGTGAGACTATGCTCTCATTTTAGCCTACAAAGTTACTAAGGTCAAGCACTTCTTATTTCTTCGTCTCACACAGGGCAAGGATATGTCCTCAGACAATGCAGCCTTGAACACATCCTTGGCTTCTTAGCTGATCTGAACACCAGTTGGCCTGGGAGAAGGGAGTGTGCTTATTTTTATTAATATGATTGTTTACATCAATTGCCCCGTCACTTAACATTATTGTGTTTTCTCACCCTAATGTTGAAAGACATTTTATAGGAAGATGTTAATGCTCTACCACCACATCCAGTTCTCCCACAGGACACTTCACTTTCGTGTTTTAGAGTTTATTTATTTATTTGGCTGCACTTGGTCCTTGTTGCCATGTCCGGGATATCTGTTGTGGCCTGTGGGCTCTAAATTGTAGCACGTGAGCTCTAGTTCCTGACCAGGGATCAAACCTGCACCCCCTACATTGGGAGTGCAGAGTCTTAACCACTGGACCACCAGGGAAATCCCCACTTTTGTGTTTTAAAGCAGAATACTATTAAAAAAAATAAAACAAAGTAGACATATATACATTTACCAGCCCTTCTTATCTTTTCTACCCGTTTCTTCACTACAGAGGTAGCTGCAACTTCCAGGAGTGGGGAGCTGACAGGAGGAAGAAACCCTGGGAACAGAGCGGCTGTTCCTAATTATAAATCATTAAGGAAGAAAGCCGCCTATTAATTCAGAACAACTGCAAAAGCCAATCATGGAGCGTAACATCCCGTCTTTCTCTGTCTTTGCCAAATTAAGTCATTGTTCTAGACTCTCCGTCCTAAATCAGGGTGATGTTATGGACCTGCCCATGGTTACCTTCAGAGAAAATTCTAAGTAGTTCAGTTCAGTCACTCAGTCGTGTTCGACTCTTTGCGACCCCATGGACTGCAGCACACCAGGCTTCCCTGTCCATCACCAACTCCCAGAGTTTACTCAAACTCATGTTCATTGAGTCAGTGATGCCATCCAACCTCCTCATCCTCTGTTGTCCCCTTCTCCTTCCACCTTCAATCTTTCCCAGCATCAGGGGCTTTTCAAATGAATCAGTTCTTCCCATCAGGTCCCCAAAGTATTGGAGTTTCAGCTTGAACATCAGTCCTTCCAATGAATATTCGGGGCTGATTTCCTTTGGGATGGACTGGTTGGATCTCCCTAAGCTGTTATTGTAAGGTAATTTTACCTGTGGAATACATCCACACAGGTAACATATACAAAATTAGAAATGTGAGTTGCTTTAAACACAAAGTCAGTGACTTCACAAAGCAATCTATTCATATAAATCTCCTTTAGATTTCTATAACTGTGTTTGACTTAACAACATTTTTATCATCATAAAAATAATATTAAGTTTTTTTCTCACTATAAAAAACAATCTATGCTTGACGTAGAAAATATTCAGCCTAGAAGACTATAAAAATCATCTTATTTTCCATCCCATCTTATAAATGTTACTATTTTAGAATATATTCCTCCACTTTTTTTCTATTTATATAATGTCCTTTTTTACAAAGTACTCCTCACTGTACATATAACATCTTTCTTTCTCTTAATGGAATTGTATGCATGTTGTATGTATTAAGGATTTCTCATAACCTTATTTTAATGGCTGCAAAGTAGCCCGTTAAATGGTTGTATCATAACTTTAAAAAAAAAAACCTATTGTTACACATTTAGGTAGTTTCCAATTTTTACAATTAACATTAAAAACATGGCTTCAGTGACTCATGGTTGATAAATTTTTGCATGCATCCAGGACCATTTCCTCCTGCCCTGTTCTTCAAGATTGATATGCTGGGTCAAAGTTTGCAAAATTTTAATACTCTAAAAGTTATTCAGGGAAGATACATTATACCAAGAATTTTGTTGTAAGAAACAGAAATGTTGTGCCAATTCTATTTTTTAGAATCTTAGATTCTTTGAGTAAATTAAAGGAAATTACTTCTGGAGAGTCTAATTTAAATGTTGTGGAGTGGAGCCCAGGCTAGGCACATATTTTTTTTTTAAGCTGTAGAGCTGAGTTTACAGTCCAGTTAGGGCTGAGGACCACTGGGGCTTCTTAATGAGCTCCTGATCTACCCAGGAATTTTACTTTCAGGGGAGAAGTAACTGTGCTGACACACAATTTTTTACAAATCCCACAAAAATTTTTAAAAAACATGACTGGGCCAGACATTTTTTTGAGCAATGCAACTATGAGCCCTCATAAATGAATTTTATAGATTATCTCTTGTCTGGGTACATCCATATGTAAACACACATGCATTAAACATCCAAGTGACAGCAGTGACTGATGGAAAGAATACAAATTGCACTCCCCACCCCATCACCTTCCTACTTTGGAGTCCAAGAACAAATCTACAGCAAACACATGAAGTGACCATATTCACCTCTAATCTTATCATCTTAGTTGTCAAGGAATTTTCTTAAAGGAATGGCTGAATAAAAAGAATTGGAAAGAGACTTCCCTGGTGGTTCAGTGGTTAAAACTCCATGCTTCCAATGCAAGCAGGTGTGGGTTCCATCCCTGGTTGGGGAGCTGAGATCCCACATGCATGCCTCTTAGCCAAAAAACCAAAACATCAAGTGGAAACAATATTGTAACAAATTCAATAAAGACCTTTAAAAAGAATGGCTCACATAAAAAAATCTTTTAAAAAAATTACTGGAAAGTTGGCATCCAATGCCATAGATTCTCAGGGACAGGAAGATGAGATCTGGCTACTTTCTCTTTAGAAGCTGGAGTGATCTCTTAGAACATTATAATCATCATCATCGTAAAGAAATTAGATTAGCATCACCCTGCTCTCTGCTTCCAGGCCCCTTTGACAGTAGTAACTGCCATGCCATCTCCCCTCCTCCCACTGGTCCAGCCTACTGGGGATATTGATGCCATGTGACAGCAATGCCTCTGCCCCACCCCCAGCCCCTAGTAGAGTGTCTGTCCATTTATATCTTTAGTATTCTCTCATCATTTATCCCATTTGAGCTCAGGCGTTTGTATTCAACTCTAAATACGTCTCCAATTCCCAGTGAGAAGACCAGCCATGCCAGCTTAAGTCACATAACGATCCATTTACAAAAAACAGGAACTATTTGTGTCCAAAAATGTTTGCTTATATCATCTCCAACCATTTCCTACAGAAGACAGCTACACTCCTGATTAATAATAAAAATAAAACCTGACATTCATTAAGTCGGTCATTTAATAAGCCTGGTCCTATATGAAGGACATTCTATGTATTCTTTTCAGTATTTACACATTATCTATGTTATAGTGGAGGAAACTGAGGCTTAGAGAGGTCAGGACATTTATTTAAGGTTATGCATCTTGTAGGAAACAATGAACTCAAGCAAGAAATCCCCCATTTAACTTGAATACCAACATATGTATTCACTACACTTGTCAATATAGT
Organism: Neotragus moschatus; assembly: GCA_006410615.1. Classification (NCBI taxonomy): domain Eukaryota; kingdom Metazoa; phylum Chordata; class Mammalia; order Artiodactyla; family Bovidae; genus Neotragus; species Neotragus moschatus. Next base: position 770,447 of record SJYA01002077.1, read on the forward strand.
CTCTCACTGAGGGTTATCCATTTTCCCTCTCCAAGATATCTTTTAGTAAAATTCTTCCAACAATGTTCCCCCCAAATCCTATTTAGAATTACATTAAAGGAACAATCTCTCTTATGAGAGTAAACCATAGAAACTTTCAGTGTTTTAGCAAAGATGGATAGAAGGATAGTGTCCAGTTAAGGGGAGAATCAAATATCTGTTCATGTGTACATATCAATCACAATATTTTTCTGCCAAAGGCCTTGTTTTGCCTTCAAAAGGCAGTCTGGGGACTTCCCTGAGATCCAGTGGTTAAGAATCTGCCTCTTGATGCAGGGGACACAGGTCCAATCCCCGGTTGGTGAACTAAGATCCCACATGCCACAGAGCAACTAAGCCCATGCTACAGCTACTGAGCCCACACGCCACGACTAGAGAGAAGCCCACACACTGCAATGAAGAGCTTGCATGCCTTGATTAGGCATGCCCCAGAAAAGATCCTATGTACTGCAACTAAGACTTGGCATGGCTGAATAAATCCATCAATAAATGTTTTTTAATATTATATTTTATGCTTGTCCGTATCCTTGCACAAGCTTACCCCATCTTATTGCACTTTGCTTTTTGCACTTCACAGATATTGCATTTGTTTTTTTTAATACAAATGGAAGGTTCGTGTCAACCTTGGATTTTCAGAAGATGGCTAGCATTTTTTATCATTAAAGTTTTTTTAATTAAAGTATATAGATTTCTTAGCCTACTTAATATACTATAATATAATGTAAACATAACTTGTATATGCATCAGGAAACCAAAAAATCATGTACTCACTTTATTGTGATATTCACTTTGTTATAGTGATCTGCAACAGAACCTGCAATTCCTCTGAGTGTACCTGGACCTCTTCTTTCTGTTNTTAAAGTTTTTTTAATTAAAGTATATAGATTTCTTAGCCTACTTAATATACTATAATATAATGTAAACATAACTTGTATATGCATCAGGAAACCAAAAAATCATGTACTCACTTTATTGTGATATTCACTTTGTTATAGTGATCTGCAACAGAACCTGCAATTCCTCTGAGTGTACCTGGACCTCTTCTTTCTGTTGATACCAAGTCTATGAACCTATCAGGGGCTTCTCAGTGGGCTCAGTGGTAAAAACTCTGCCTGGCAGTGTAAGAAGTTGAGGGTTCGATCCCTGGATCGGGAAGGCCCCTTGGAGGAGGAAGTGGCAACCCATTCCAGTATTCTTGCCTGGAGATCCCATGGACAGAGAAGCCTGGTGGGCTATAGTCCACGGAGTTGCAAAGAGTTGGACACAACTGAGCACACACCCATGAATCCGTCAATACTACACTCATGCCCTGTACACACTGAATCTGTTGCCCATTTACTGCCAGAGACAGTAATCCCCTCTTCCCATAAATTTCTGGTTCAACTAGCTGCACAAAATCCACTTAGAAAAGGACCACAATAGGCTGAGTATCTACTGTATGTGTATACTGTACTTGTGGTGGAGAAGAGCATTATGTACAGGAAAAAATATAAGAACTAGCAAAATACATAGTGGGAGAGGAGGAAAGCAGATTCAGCACAATCTTGGCCAAACTGCTTCATTTCTGAGTCTCAGTTTCTTCATCTTTCAAGTGAAGAGGATAGGTTAAACAAACTGGGTTCTCATTTCTGGTACATCTTTAACATCTTTCATTGTCTGCAACGCTGTCAGTGCTCAATTAGCAGTGCTGAACTGACTGCTAATTCACAAAAGAAAAAAAGAAAAGGATTGTGTCTAAACCCTAAACACACATAATTATTGCTTGGCTTCATGTTTTGCCAGAAATGCAAAGCTTCACTGAAATTCTAATTTAGCTTGGCTTGGTGATTTGAGATGAGAGTAATCTTCACACCAAAACCTTATTCAAGAATCCAAATTGAAGTAAGCCAAGTCTTTCTGAAGATGCTCCCTTACTTTTCATTCACTCCTAAAGCTATGTCCCTCTGGCTCTTACTATGAAAGTCTTTTTACATGACAGTGGCGTTCTAGTTGTCAAACACAATGTTGACTTTGTATCATGCAATCTAATTAAATTCACTTACTAGTTTAGGAATTCGTTTGTGGGTTCCCCTTGGAATTTTCTGCATGGGAATCTTAGCATCTGAAAATATGCTTGCCTTTATTTCTTATGTTATACTTGCTGAGATATCCAATACAATGTTAAGTGCTGAAAGTGAATATCTTTCCATAGTTCATACTTTTAGGGGGAAAGGCATTCAGTGTTTCACCATTAAGTATGATGTTAGCTAGGTGTTTCTCTAGGTGCCTTTTATTAGGTTAAGAAAGTTTCCTTCTATTCCTAGCCTGCTGAGAGTCTTTCTTATGAATGGATGCTGAATTTTGTCAAATACTGATTCTTTATTTGGTATGATCATATGATTGTTCTTCTTTATATTCAGTTTCTTAATATGGTATTTTATGGAGCTTTATTGGGCTTCCCTGGTGGCTCAGAGGTTAAAACATCTGCCTGCAATGTGGGCGACCTGGGTTTGATCCCTGGGTCGGGAAGATCCCCTGGAGAAAGAAATGGCAACCCACTCCAGTATTCTTGCCTGGAGAATCCCATGGATGGAGGAGCCTGATGGGCTACAGTCCACGGGGTCGCAAAGAATCAGACGCGACTGAGCGACTTCACTTTCCTCCTTTCTATTGCATTTATGGTCATGAGGTATATTTGGCCTGCAGTGGATTTTTGTTTTGTTGTAGTACTATCTTTGTCTAAGTTTGGTAACTTGGTGGTGCTGGCCTATAAACTGAGCTGAGAGTGTTCTCCTCTAATTTCTGGAAGAGATCGTATAGAATTGGCATTAATTCTTCTTTAAATATTTGGTAGAAAGTGCCAGTGCAACCATCTGTGCCTGAAGATTGCTTTTTTTGAAACTTTTAACTACATATTCAATTTTTTAACTTGTATAGAATTATTTGAGTTATCTGTTTCATCTTGAGTGAGTTTTGTTTGGTGGTGTGTTGTTTTCAAGGAATTATTCTATTCCATTTATGTGTTCAAATTTATGTCAATAGAATTGTTTTTAGTATCCTCTTAATACCTCTTTAATGTCTATGGGATCTGTAGTGATATCCCCCCTCTTTCTCCTAATATTGATAATTATTTTATTATAAAAATTTCCTCTTTAATCAAGGCCTTTAGCATGGAACAGATTTCTTGGAATAAAATGGAAAGTTTCCAATATACTGAAACATAAATCAACATACACACAACACCTGGCAGGAAAAAAATCCAAAACAGCCAAGTTTACACAATCCCTGTAATAGCCGTGGTCTTATTCTCAGATGCTTTCTCCACCTGTCAAGCATGTNTTTTTTACTAAAAGGCACTCTGGTAACCCCATGTATTATCTGCAGTCACACACACTCCTACTTTTATGTCTCTTCTACTAGGAAACACCATATTCATTGTGAAAATGTCCATGGTATTTTGTTTGTAACTGTTTCAGTTGCACACTTTGTGATTCATTCAGTAACTATTAATAAATATTTCTGGTGTGTTTGAGGCTACAAAAGAATTAATTTAAACCTTATGTTTTAATAAACTTAAAACAGTTCCTTTGGGGGAAACACAATATGTATACAAATGAAATCTACATCAATTAGCAATAGTCATCATTTATTTAAACATACACTGTGTCAGATATGTATGTACTGGGAACACCAACCTTTTTGGTCCCAAGGACCAGTTTTGTGAAAGACAACTTTTTCATGGACCAGGGGGAGGAAGAAGCGTTTTTGAATGATTCAAGGGCATCACCTTTGTTGTGCGCTTTTACTTCTATTGTTATTACAACAACTCCACCTCAGGTTATCAGGCATTAGACCCTGGAGGTTGAGGACCCCTGCAGTAAGTTATAGATAATAGGGAGGATAGTTTCCTAGAAAGAATACAGGTGTGAAAATCAGAAACCTAATTTGAATCTCTGCTTTCTCTCTTAACATGGCTAAAGCCAGTTACTTGAACTCTCTGAACTTCAGTGTTTTAAACTGAAAAATGAGGATAAAGTCATTGTGAGACTTAAAAGTGATAACACATATGTGAGAAGGGCCTAGTTGGGTAGGAGGTTTGAAGTCTAAAATACTTTAAATGTCAAATCACTGCATATTAGCTATGAGACTATCAGCAAATTATTTATTCTGTATTTTGATCTCATATATAATATTGGTCTTATTAGATAGACAGGCAGAGACAGACACATCATCTTCCCCTTCACCACAAATCCTCTCCATTGGATGTTTTCATCTCAATTACTGGCAACCCCATCTGTCCATCCCCTCAGCTGTTTAGTTCAAACAACTTGGAGTAATTGTTAATTCTCCTCATGACCCAGTCAGTCTGAGAGCAAATCCCATTACTTCTATCAAAATTTATCCAGAACTCTTCCTTCTCTACTGCTTCCACCTTCTCCATTGTCATGGTCTGGGCCACCTGTCCTATTGACATAACTTCCTAACTGGTTTTCTCACTTCCACCCCTACCCTCCCATCCACTGCTCTTATCACACAGCCAGAAGGATGCTTTGAAGCATCAATCAGATCCAGTTCTCCAGTGGCTTCCCACGTCAGTCAGAGGAAAAGGTATTATGCATCAGGTACAACTTAAGAGAAATAAGATGTAATCTGTGTCTTCAACTCATTGTATAGTTTGCAAAAGAAGCCAGGAAATACATAAGAAATAAGAGCAAGGTATTCACACACACACAAATATTTTACTTAGTGAGGAGGAAACTGTAAGAGGTTTAAAGATATATCTGATTATGGTCAAGACAAAGCTGGCAGTAACAATCAGAGAGAAGACTAATAGCGCAGTATGCATTTAGTGCAAAAGTTTCTCCATCCAGTGAATCTAGGGGGTTGACCAAGATGATTCAAGAGTTCCTCTGACAGTGAGTCATCCATAATTTCATGATTGCTTTTGCCTGTGTTTGCCATTATGAAATGATCCTCACGCTACCATTCCTAATATTAGAAGATTCCATTGTAACCAGTACAAATTGTTAGGCCAAGGAGTGGGTGTTTATGGTATGGGTTTATTTGTTCTCCAGTGGGCCTGGGTAACAGTGAACTCAGCATTTACTGGATAATAAACACATACTAGGACCTGCCCTAATTTGCTGAATGGGACTAAACAAGAGGTGTTTGGGGGCACATTCAGGGGAACTCAAGCTAGATGGAGAAATGGGGAAGGTGAACAGTGATAGCTAAAGTGTTCCTGTATTATGAAAACAAAATTGCCCTTCTGAGTAAACATTTAGCAAACTGGCAGATTCATAACTCCAGTGTGCTAAACATGCCGACAACAATAGCAAAAAGAAGCCTGGAGGACATCCTGCCAACTTCCAAACCTTCTTTTACGAGTGGAAACTAACAGAGACAGCTCTGCTCCCTAGAGGTCTAACTCTCTGTAAGGNAATTGCCCTTCTGAGTAAACATTTAGCAAACTGGCAGATTCATAACTCCAGTGTGCTAAACATGCCGACAACAATAGCAAAAAGAAGCCTGGAGGACATCCTGCCAACTTCCAAACCTTCTTTTACGAGTGGAAACTAACAGAGACAGCTGTGCTCCCTAGAGGTCTAACTCTCTGTAAGGTTGAGGATGGGACCTTCAGACACAAAGGGAACAGCTGGTGAAAAAAGCACATCTTCTTTAAAGGAGCTCTTTGGAAAGTGAGAGGAATAGCTGGTAACTGGGGGTACCTTGCGACTTGGTATCCATTACCTCATCTACTTCTCCTTGCATCTCTGCAAGGAAAGTACTAGCATTTTCTGAGAAAACTGAGACTCAGAGATGAAGTGACTTTCCCGAAAGGCAGAAACAGAACTTGAATGCTGGTCTTTTCACTCCCAGTTCTACACTCATCTTTCCCTACCTGCTGTGATGAAATTCAGGGAAAAAAGAGTGTGTAAAATCCTGGTCTAGAGTAGTATTTCCCAGGCTTGGTGGCACACTGAAATTACCTGGGAATATTTACAAAACCTGATGCTGAGTACCAACACTAGAAATTCTGTTTTGATTGGTCTTGGGTACAATCTGGACAAGAGGATTTATTTTTAAAGCCTCCAGGTGATTGTAAAGTTTAGTCAGAATTGAGAACACCTACAGGGAAATTATTTTAAAGGACAGATTCCCTGAGCTGCAGTCCTTTTGAGTTAGAGCCCCTCGGGTGAGTTGAGGTAATTGTATTATTTTATGATCTTCCAAGCCTGTTCTAGTGAATAGGCAGATCTGAGGACTCCTGGTTTATCATATGACCTTTCATGCTGTTCAAGGTGAGTAATACCTGAAGATCCAGGTACTAGTCCCACCTCGGCTCTTGTCCTTGTGCTCTCGGGAAACTGATTCATCAACGGCATCTCTGTTGTTTCTTCACCCTAAAATGAGGCTGTCGATATTTGCTCCATCAATCTCTTTGAAATGTTCAAAGGAAAAGTATGAATACCCAAGTGTTTTCAAAGTTATAACACATCCTACCCTTGTAAGGCATTATTACTGCTCCCCACTGGTACTCTTGGTTTTCATCTCTAAAACTGACCACCTTCGGAACAGGCTACCTTCATAAAAGAAGGATTCTCGTCTTTACTAACTACTCTCTTTTGCCTTCTTACAACTCACAGATAGGCAGCCTATAGCTGAAGAGAAAGGTAGTTCTCTTTTCCCCATCGGAGGAAATAATACATAAAGGTCACAGACTTAGAGAACGAACCTGTGGTGACCAGGGTAAGGAGAGAGGGAAGGCGTAGTTAGGGAGTTTGGGATGGACATGTACACATTGCTATATTTAAAAATGGGTTATCAACGAGCACCTGCTATATAGCACGTGGCACTCTGCTCAGTGTTACGAGGCAGCCTGTATGGGGGTGCAGTGAGGGGGACTTTGAGGCAGAATGGATACATGTATATGTATACTGAGTCCCTTTGCTGTTCACCTGAAACTATCACAACATTGTTAATTGTCTATACCCTGATGCAAAATAAAAAGTTAAAAAAATACATAGAGGAAGCTTGTTCTGGTGAGGGGAAATGGAAAGAGATGAGAATTGTGTAGCCCCAAGAGCCAGCATTTGTTGTCAAATATATAGATTCAACCAAAGGACTGAAACGTTAGCCATTATGCTTTCCCAGCACTCAAATTCAATTCAGAAATGAGACTGCCTATTACCAGTAATGTCCCATCCAATCGGAAGCATTCAGCTTCTTCGCTGGGGCTATGCCAGGGCTTCCTGTGTCTAACTCTATAATAGTCATATTAGGGGAGACTAGGGATGCAGTACTCTTGCCTGAAAAATCCCCTGGATGGAGAAGCCTGGTAGGCTGCAGTCCATGGGGTCGCTAAGAGTTGGACAAGACTGGACGACTTCAGTTTCACTTTTCACTTTCATGCATTGGAGAAGGAAATGGCAACCCACTCCAGTGTTCTTGCCTGGAGAATCCCAGGGATGGGGGAGCCTGGCGGGCTGCCGTCTATGGGGTCGCGGACATGCGGACATGACCTAAGCGACTTAGCAGCAGCAGCAGCAGCAGCAGGGGTGCAGAGGAGATACTTAAACAAACAGTACATTTTGCAGATGCTTTCTCAGTTCAGACCCAACCCTTCCAATAGATCACTACTCCACATTTTTAGAAGGATGACATAGAGGTTTTAATCCTAGGGAAGATTTTGCAAATCACTAATGCCTGGTGTCCAATCCCAGAGATTCTGACCTAAATGTTTCCAGGCAGCATCATGAAGTTTTTAAACCTCCAGGGAGATTGCATTGGGTAGTCAGTGCTGAGACCCCAAGGAGAAAGGGTGGTAAAATCTGAGTTCGCAAAAGCCGTATTTTTGAATAAATATTTTTCTATGATATGTCGTTGTGAATACCTATGTCATCTAAATTTATAAATTAAATAAGTAGACACTATTTCACTCATCTCCAAATTTTACATATGTGAGCTTCCCTGATAGCTCAGTTGGTAAAAGAATCTGCCTGCAGTGCAGGAGACCACAGTTCAATTCCTGGATCAGGAAGACCTGCTGGAGAAAGGATAGGCTACCCACTCCAATATTCTTGGGCTTCCCTTGTGGCTCAGCTGGTAAAGAATCCACCTATAATGTGAGAGATCTGGATTATAAAGAGAGAGATACACAGGAATATATATGATATATATGTATTCTTTTTAGATTCCTTTCTATCATAGGCTACTACAAGAGACTGAATATCATTTCCTATGCTACACAGTAGGTCCTTGCTGTTTCATATTATTTTTAAAAGTTATTTGTTCTACTGTATTTGATAACTCTTCTATGAAAAAAATCCTGGTAATTGTTCCCCCTAACAAGGAACTACTGATATACCTGTAGCAGAAAAATGCTACTGATCTCGGTTTAAATCTGGGTCTCCACTTAACTTTTGAGTGAGATACTTAACCACTTCTTGTTGAAAAAAATGGAGATAATTATATCTTCTTTGCAGGATAGTTAAATCAGATAATGTCATTTGGAAAGCCAGGTACAGAGTATTTGTGCAACAAATTATAGTGCTCTCTTCCCCTCCCCGGAAAACAATTGAAAAGGTGGTAGTCCATCTGCTTTTCTGCCCTTCAGTTTCTAGGTACAAATGTCATTTGCCACTTTCCACTAGGGGGTGATGGTTCAGTGCTCAAAGTGGTTAAGTGGCTCAGATTTTACTGAAAAAGATAACACTAACGGGCTTACCTTGAGCAGAGATAATACAACCTTCTCATCTGTGAAAAGGCAGATATAAACACTGATGGGACTTCAGAAATGAAAGCTTAAGACCACAGGACTGTCTGTACTTCCTTAATGTACTTTCATCAGTGTGCATTCTGATAGTTTCCCAGCCACACAGAAATCTTTGTACCCAGAGAATCTTTTAATTCAAGGAATAATGATAAGCAATATTTGCAAACTCTATTAAAACCATAAAATGCAGTCTGAAATATCTGANTAAATGTAATGCCCTTGAATCATCACAAAACCACTTCCCACCCTTCAGTCTGTGGAAAAATCTTCCACAAAACTTGTCCTGGTGCCATAATGATTGGGGACCTTTGTTCGAGAAGCTTATCCCAGCATTCTTTTTCCTCTTTTTCCCAAGGGGACAAAGCTGAGATTTTTAACTGGGCCTTTTGTCATTCAAAATAAAATACTTGCCCCAAATTACATATTTCTGGATTTCTTTTACTTACTTTAAATGCACAGCTATTTTGAAGTTTTGTGTTTATATGCAGCTGCACCTATATTAACTAATACATACTCAGTTGTAATTCAACAATACTTTTGAATAACTACTATGCATTAGTTCAGTTGTTTTCAGGAAAGAGAACACATTACAAAAACCACCAAATACAAATGTTCCTTTGGNTTTAAATGCACAGCTATTTTGAAGTTTTGTGTTTATATGCAGCTGCACCTATATTAACTAATACATACTCAGTTGTAATTCAACAATACTTTTGAATAACTACTATGCATTAGTTCAGTTGTTTTCAGGAAAGAGAACACATTACAAAAACCACCAAATACAAATGTTCCTTTGGTACTTGAGACTTTCTGAATCAAAATTTATGTGATAGGCCTCTGGCATTGAAAAATATATATATATATATACACACACACATATTCCTCCACGCTGTTATACATACCATAAATTAGCTAAATTAGATGGCATGAATAAAGATATTATTTATATATGATATATAGTAAGTAAATATGTATATGAATAGTTGTTCATAGTATTCTCTTTACTCTTGTATAAGGTTGATGGTAATGTTCCCTCTTTTATTCTTGATGTTAATAATTTAAATCTTCTCTCATTTTCTCCTGATCAGTCTACCTAAAGGTCTGTCAACATTCTTGATCTTCGCAAGGGGCCAAATTTTCATTTCATTTATTTTTTTCATGTATATATATATATACATATATATATATATATATGCTGCTACTGCAGCTAAGTCGCTTCAGTCCTGTCCAACTCTGTGCGACCCCAGAGACAGCTGCCCACCAGGCTCCCCCATCCCTGGGATTCTCCAGGCAAGAACACTGGAGTGGGATGCCATTTCCTTCTCCAATGCATGAAAGTGAAAAGTGAAAGTGAAGTCACTCAGTCTTGCTGGACTCTAGCGACCCCATGGACTGCAGCCCACCAGGCTCCTCCGTCCATGGGATTCTCCAGGCAAGAGTATTGGAGTGAGGTGCCATTGCCTTCTCCATACACACACACACACACACACAAGTATATACACACATATACATGAACACATATGTGTATATATGTATATTTTTAATTCCCTAGTATTTATTTTTCTTTCCTTCTACTTATTTTAGATTTAGTTTGCTCTTCATTTTTGAATCTCTTAAGAGAAAAGGTTAGGTTTTTTTATTTCAGATCTTCTTCATTTTTAACATAAGCTTTTATAGCTATAAATTTCCCTCTAAGTACTGCTTTAGCTACACAACAGACGTACTTTTTTCAAAGCCCTGCAGATAATTCTGATGTGCTAACTTGGTATTTCTTTGCCAACATAAATTTTTGCTTTTCCATCTCCCAGTAGGGTTGCTGACTCTTTGTGTCCACAAAGCTTTTCTTATAAAGCAAAACGTCTTGGTTTTGGTTTGGTTTTGAGTTTGCTTGCAGCTCAAAAATTTGTTTTGAGACACTGATCAAAAAAGTAAGGGCATGTTTGTTTTCACTGATCTTGTCTGTGAAGTGAAGATTTAGGTTATATAGGACCTTCTTACAAAGCCCTTTTAGTTGGAATTTTTCTTCCCAGCTTGTATTTCTAGAGTTTATTCTTGGCAGCCCTGACACAATGTTTATGTCATTTGAGCAGAGGTCAGCTAATAGTGAGAGCTTCCTGTGCTACCATAAATCCTCTCCCCTGGCCTCTGTACTTTGTTATTTGCCTTTCTTTGTCCATAATTTGGCAGCATTATTACCCAGTCCACGTGACAAGTGACATCATTGCTATAATGAGAATTCCAAGCAGCACCACTGGATCTAAGCCCATCTGTGTGCTTGCTCCCACACTTGAGAAAACAAATTCCAAATTCATTCAGCATGCCGGTGCCATTTAGTCACTGTGACATATCCCAAATTTTGGACTCTATGCAAAAACCGATCTGTGCCCACAAAATTAATCATGGAACACATTTTATGACGTTTGACAACAACTTAAAGGTTCTTATCCTTGGCAGGTGGCTCTGCCAATCTGCAAGTATGTGCACGACAAATTCTGAACAATATATTGTGTGCCTGAAAATACATCGTGCAGGATGCATACCCTGGAGAGAGCCAGAGTGAGTCCAAACAATTCTGAAGTCTGTCTCAGTGACACATAAGCCAGACTGCTGTCTTGTGAAGGAAGGATGATGGCCTTAGGTACACATAGAACGCCAAAGAAAAGGCAACAGCTCATGTGCCAGTAAATGCTGAGAACATTGGCACAATTGCCTGTGTTGGCAGGACCAAGAGTGAGATGGCTAATTTAAGCGACAAGATCCTGGCAAACAGATTTATTTAGGGCAAGGGTGCGTCAGGAAGATGCCAGAAGAATGCATCAATCTGTGCCTTTACATGCACTGTAGAGTGACGATGAAACAACTGACATTAAAAAAGGAAACCCTTACACTTTAATATAATCTGCAACTCATTCTAATGACAAGTAGGGTTTACCTTAGATTTCTGGTACTCTGAGATGGGGTTTTTGCGTTCCAAGCTAAGATCCGTGACCAAGAAAAATTCCCTTCTAAAGGTAATCTTGAAGAGATTTCCCCATATTGTGGTATTTAATTGATTAGACCAAGTGTTTTCATATATTGTTTACTTAAAATGCAAGCTATTTCACATATGACACGTCACATTCACTTCAAATAAAGAAAGCCATTTGTCTAAAATTTTACTTTTCTGAAGTGTGTATTATAGAAACTCAGTTGGAAAAAGAAAGAAAACTGAGACTTTAATTGTACCTATAGAAGCCCGAAGAGGTCCTTTTATGTAAGAGTAATGTTTTACTCTGTAATAAGATGTAACTCTTTTAAATACGTATTCTATATAGTTGTGCCTATTTGTATACAATTCAACAGGCAATGAAATAGTAAAACCTTCCACTGGGAGTGTCTGACTTCCTCATACTACTTTCTACTTTCCTAGGTTCCCCAGATACCCTCCCATCCCCAATGTTCCCACCCACTCCAGTTTTCTCTTAATTGATGGCGTCTTAGTACATTGTTCTTGCAGTGTCTTAAGACAGTTCTTACATCTACAACCTACTTAGGACTTTCATTTCTTATACAAACATGATATTTGTGTAATTTAGCTTTCACTGGGATTTGTCTAGACTCAGACTTCCTATTCTAATTTGAGTGTTCCTCTTCATCTATGAGACAGGAAGTCATGTGAGCAAGCAACAGGTGATGAGTGCTTCCACAGGAAGAGTAATTCTTGATTAGGAAGCTGGCTGATTTAATAATCTTGCAGAACCATAAGAACAAAAGCAGCTCTCCCTGCTTTGAGATGCAGAACAAAGATCAGTCTTCTCTTTGGGAAAGTGAAGGAGTTGGAACTCTCTAGACCTCTCCTAACTCTAAATCTCAAAGATATGAATTAGGGAAGGATATTTTAGGAGAACTGGCCTCACATATTAACTGATCCTTTCATTTACTTTGTGTGTTGAATATAAATCTGTTAATTAATTTGAATCATAGTTTCTCCACTCAGACGTAGCTTCTAATGGTTTTTTTTTCCTTACCTATGCTTCAAATAATTAGCAATCTGTAGTGTTCTGAATCCCAGTTCTTTAGAATGTGACTTTTTATTCTTTTCATTCTCTCTGAAAACTTTGAGGCTCTTCTACTTATCCCTGGAATTCATAAGTTTTATGATGATTATATGTATTAAGAAATTACCAAGAGTAGGGAATCATTCAAAACAAACAAAGCAAACAATCCACAATTCCAGTTCATGAGACTAGTTCCTATTCCTGCTAATCAGCGTGTGTGTATCTGTATGTGTGTATCTGTATGTGTGTATGTGTGTGTGTGCACACATGCTCAGTCATGCCCAACTCTTTGTGACCCCATGGACTGTAGCCTGCCAGGCTCCTCTGTCCATGAGATTTTCCAGGAAAGAACACTGCAGCAGGTTGCCATTTCCTTCTGCAGAGGCTCTTCCATACAGAGGGACTGAACCTGCATCTCTTGCATCTCCTGCATTGGCAGGCAGGTTCTTTACCCCTAATGCCACCTGGAAAACCCCTGCCAACCAGAGTAGAACCTCACAATTCATGTGGCATGAGGTAAAGGACTTAGAAGGTATTTATTTGATTACCCTTCCCTTATACCTTAGAAGGGTATGCTGCTAAATCGCTTCAGTAGTGTCCAACTCTGTGCGACCCCAGATACGGCAGCCCACCAGGCTCCCCGGGATTCTCCAGGCAAGAACACTGGAGTGGGTTGCCATTTCTTTCTCCAATGCATGAAAGTGAAAAGTGAAAGTGAAGTTGCTCAGTCACGTCCGACTCTTAGCAACCCCATGGACTGCAGCCCACCAGGCTCCTCCGTCCATGGGATTTTCCAGGCAAGAGTACTGGAGTGGGGTGCCATTGCTTCTCCCTAGAAGGGTATAGGTAACACAATTAGCCCTTCACAAACGACTGAACTGGTTCCATTCAAAAAAGCTTAAAATTAAGCCTCAAAAAAAACAAAATTTTTTTAAGTGTCCCATCTACATTTCAAAACAAATCTCAAAGAATATTTATACAAATATAAAAATATCTAGCTCCCCCAAATGTAAATTTCATAGTGTTTAGTCTTACTTATTTAGTGAGTTACCAATCATGCAAGAGGCAAGAAATTATGGGCTTCTTAGGTTTGGCTAGTGGAAAAAGAATCTGCCTGCCAAAGCAGGAGATGCAACAGATGAGGGTTCAATCCCTCAGTCAGGAAGATCCCTGGAGGAGGGCATGGCAACCTACTCCAGTATTCTTGTCTGGAGAATCTCATGGACAGAAGGCTATGGTTGACAGGACCATGAAGAGCTGGACACAACTAAAACAACTTAGTATGCATGCATAAGCCATAATTAAGAGAAAAATCAATAGAAATAGCACAGATGACAGACTTAGTAGACAAAGACATTAAAACTGTCTTTATAATTTTACTCTAGGTGTTTAAGAAGCTAGAGGAAATATTGAGCATGTTAAGTGAGTAAATGGAAAATGCAAACACAAACACACACAAACCCCTAAATCAAACTGCTGAAGATAAAAAAGACAAATATCTGAGATGAAAAATGAGCTAGATGGGATTAAGAGAATATTTTATGTTGAAAAAAGGAAACAGAAACCCTGAAAGGCTGAAATGAACAGAGTATTAGTGAGCTGTAAACATCAGGCACAGGAATATACATGTAAATAGAGTTCTGGAAGGAGAGGAGTTGGAGGATGGAAGAAAAGAAAATCTTTGAATGTCTGCGCTTGTCTTTCTCCACATAGCATTCTTAGTGCCTAGCAAGGTGTCTAACAGACATTAAGCATTTCATAAACATTTGTTGAACATTTGTGCCAAATAATAACAACAATAAATAAGAAATAAATATGTGAATGCTTTTGCAGGCTATAAGGGCCATTGGGGACCAATAAGGAGAAGAGGCTGGAGAAAGGGAAGCTTAGTAGAAGTGACATGTCTTCATAGCCCTGGAGGATGGGTTCAGTCTGAGGATGTATATAGCCTAGAGAGCCAGAGGAGATGGGGAAGGGTGATCCATTTAAAACACAAATGAAGACTTGGAAACAAGAAGAAACATGGTTTTGAATATTCCTCCACTACTGGAGTGTCTACTCCATTTGAGGGATAAAGAGAAATTAGGTTAGACAGATAAATTAGGCTCATAGTACACAAAGCTTTGGGCTTCCCAAGCAGTGCAGCAGTAAAGAATCTGCATGCCAGTGCAAGAGACACAGAGACATGGGTTTGATTACTGGGTCCCAAGGATCCCCTGGAGTAGGAAATGGCAACTTGTCCCAGTATTCTTGCCTGGAAAATTCCGTTGTCAGAGAAGCCTGGCAGGCTATAGTCCATGGGCTCGAAAAGAGTTGGACACGAATGAGTGCACACACAACTTTAGAAACAGGAAACAAAGGTAGAAGCCACTGAAAATTTTCAAAGGGAAAACAAAAAGTGCTATGGTGGCATTCATGATGGACTAGAAGAAAATATTATGCTGAATGGAAACAGTGGATGGGGGCAACTAGGAAGTTGTTAAAACAATCCTGTCATGAACTGTTGAAAAGCTGTTTGTGAAAGCACCCAACTGATTATCAGCATAGACTAGCACTTGAATAAATGTTCAGTTCAGTTCAGTCGCTCAATCGTGTCGGACTCTTTGCAACCCCATGAATCTCAGCATGCCAAGCTTCCCTGTCCATCACCAACTCCGGGAGTTCACTCACATTCATATCCATTGGGTCAGTGATGCCATCCAGCCACTGGACTCTAAATACTGGGAAAATTAACATTTCACTTAAGGACTAAAGCTTTCTTGGTTCAAGAAAATTTCAAAAGTGGCCCAAAGAATCTATAATGTATTAAAAATGTTACTTGATTCCTAATACGTCATTTTAGGGGCTTCCCTGGTGGCTCAGTGGTAAAGAATACAACTGCCAATGCAGGAAGCTGCAGGTTCCATCCCTGGGTCGAGGAGATCCCCTGGAGAAAGAAATGGCAATCCACTCCAGTATTCTTGACTGGAAAATCCCATAGACAAAGGAGCCTGGTGGTCTACCGCCCAGGGAATTGCAAACAGTTGAACAGGACTGAGCAACTAACCACCACCCAATTTCATCGCTTAAGAAGTCAGACACAGAACTTCTATGTAGGACAGATGGATAAACTGAAGCCAAAAAAACGATGTGAGCACTCCAAGTTCACAGAGCCCCGAACAGTCAAGCTGGAACTAGTGTCCAAACTCTACCTTGTCAAACCAAGGGCTCCAAGGGAAAAGAATATGGCTCGAATCCCCAGGAATGGGGCAAGAGTCGGGAAAGGGACTCTTTTCAACTATACTTGGCCGAGAGATTTCAAAATCTTAAGACTGCTGAAGCGCAGCACAAGATTGGCCTCGGAAGCCCACTACCCACACATTCTCTACCTCGGGAAGACTCGACGAGGCCCAGAGCCACCTTTCCCGCTCTCGCGATACCTGATCCCGGCTTCGCTAGGCCACGCCCCTCCACCGCAGCCCCTCTGTCGTCACTTCCTGTGGGTCTGCGGGCAGAGGGAGAAGATGGCGGCCCTAGGGGAACCCGTGCGACTGGAGAGGGGTGAGTGGGGCCGAGCATGGGACCGACGTGGGCAGAGGAGGTAGGGGAGTGCCTTGTCGTCCAAGGGGGCGAGTGAGCCAAGCTCCGAGACCCTGAACTAGGCTTTCCCTCGCGCTGGCGCCTGTGGCCACCGATGTCGATGCACCGGGCCCGGGGAGGGGACTTGACGCTCTTGACTGATCCTGAGGCCCCTTCTGTGTTCACATGGACTATCCCAGAACACAGCATAGTTCACCACCACCTGTCTGCATTCGCAGACACACGCTATACACGTTCTCCCTGGGTGGGCACGGCCTACTTTGCGTTCAGAGACGTGCCAAGCTGAGCAAATATCTCACGCCCAGTTCAGACAGACTACACTCCCTGCCCGTATTGACGCGTTCATACACAGTGTTCCCGCCTTCATTCACCAGCCGGGAAACGCAGCGCGTTCCCACCAAACCCCGTCTCGTTTATGCACAAATGCCATCATTACTTCCACCACAACCTCGCCTGTGTACGTACTGGGGATATTTCTTGCCTGTGGTGCCCCTCCCGGCTACGGAGAAGGTGCTTTATAAACAGTCCTGCTGTGGTTCTGGAAAGAAGGTTGCATAACTAAAAAGAATGGTGATTGTAAATTACGTTAAAGTGCAGCATTATTCTTCATTACAAATCCTACAATTGCTAACTGGTTGATTTTTTGCTTTTTAGAGCAGGCTGTCAAGGAAAATAAAACCTGTTCTGCTAAGTAATTAAAAACCGAAAAGCCAGTGAAGTAAAAGACTATGAGCCTAAAAACGTACTGTTGCAGTTTTTTAGCATTCCACTATTCCCCAAATTCTTTATTTCATATAATTTCAAGTATACTTTTGACACACCTGTATTAGAGGTTATCAGTAAGAGTCAAAAAGTAAAACTAGACATTTCGAGTACTAGTAGTAAACAAAGTATAAGATGGAGATTGACAGTATCTTTATTAACATTTCCATTTACAGTCTGAATATTTAAGTAGCTTCTGGTCTAAAAAGGGATACATTTTTAGAACTGAATTTTGGAGTCTTTCCTCATATCTTTACACAGACCCATGCACGTTTAACATTATTTATTCCTTATGGTATTCACTATTTGTAAGTCTCTTTACAAGTAATGTTTTGCTCCAGCCCACCAGACCATTAATTAAAGTATCATTTTGACAGAGTAGCAGCTTACTCTGGGAAGATTTACTAAGTTAGGCCTAAGCCTGTGACATGTTCTTCCAAGCACAATGACACTGTGCTTTGTAGATGGGAACAGATTTGTTTGGTGTTAACTGGAGTAGGTGTTTTTCTTTGAAAACTAGTTGTAGAATTCTAACATGTTGGCAGTCTTTTGTTAAGTGCAGTACAAAACGTGAAGCTTCACCTCTGGCATTTAGTTTTGGTAGTCATGGCTTTTTGTGTTTTCCTGTTTCAGAGTTCATTTCAGTTTCACAGTAAGAGTGCTTAGAACCTGAGGATAAGCTATTAGTGGATGCCATTTAGCAGGATAAGAAAGATTACATCCACTCTGATTCTTACTTAGCATTCTGTTTAACAGACTATTAAGAAACTCTCCTAACAAGCCTATAGTATAAAATTAGTTCATATGCTCAAGATCCTGAATGCCTTCAAAGACATTGAAACAAGATTTAGTGGAACACATTTGAGAACGTACTGGGTACAGTTTAGGTTCGGTAAAGAATATTTTACTTTTTAAATTTTTTGTTAGTTGGAAATTTTCATATAGCTTGTATATTATAATTTTGTAGGTCAGAATATTTGATGAACCAGCACTCCTAATTCACCAGCTATTCTGATGGTGGGAGATGAGAATGGGGAAAGTTTTTTCCCCCTGCATTGGATTAACATCAGTTTAAGCTTCTATTACCTGAAATTGAAAAATGTACTTCTTTCTTCACATTTATTTTCAATTTTCGAGTTGCAAACAAAGACAGCCATACTGATTCTATAAAGAGAAAAGTTCCAATCCTTTAGTATAATAGAAAATTTGGAATTTCTTCCACTTAAGACAAAAGGAGGGAAGGAACTTTAGAATAATAAGTACTCTAGCCCCCTGTGGTACAAAAACTGTTAAAAAAAAAAAAATCAGGTGAGAAATAGTATGAAACATGACTGAATCTTGTAAAAGTTTCTTAATTTGTCAAACACTTTTCCTGACACTTCCCAATGAGAACTGCCTAACAGGCTTAATATATTTCTAAAAAAGTGTAGAACATCTTAATGTTTCTTATTAATTGGTGCTAATGTAACATAACATTTATGCTTGCCACATGCCAGGCCCTTACCATGTTTTTTTGTTTCATTGGTCATGTAATTCTTATAAAGGAGATACTGTTATTTCTATTTTATAGTGGAAAACAGACACAGGGAGTTTAAGTTACTTGCCCGAGATCACCCAGCTGTTACTGATACCATACTCACAAACCTAATTGCCTTGTGTTTTGTAAACATGTATTTGACTGAGCTTGTCTTAATTAAAACACTGTGCGATGATCCTAAGTTGAAAGCAGACCAGTTAGTTGTACTCATTTGTATCGTTGTTTTAAATTGTGTTTCTGCCAGTAACTAACTGCACGTTATTGAAGAGTTTTTGTATGTACATATATATTAAGTTTTCTTTTGGGAAATAGTGACTTCATTAGCACATGGCGTTTTATACTGCTCACCACTTTGGTTACTACTGATGGTAGGTGAATTTTTATTGACTAGCTGCTGTCAGCTTTTCTGNGTTATTGAAGAGTTTTTGTATGTACATATATATTAAGTTTTCTTTTGGGAAATAGTGACTTCATTAGCACATGGCGTTTTATACTGCTCACCACTTTGGTTACTACTGATGGTAGGTGAATTTTTATTGACTAGCTTCTGATAATTTTTATTGACTAGCTGCTGTCAGCTTTTCTGAAGTACTTCAGTGTTCATGTGTCTGTGACATTTGAGGTCCAGTTCTTTCTTGTGACGTTTAGCACTTTATATTTGTTTTCCTGTGTCTCTTAAAGATACGGTTTTTCAGATTTTATGCATGTTTAACATCAGTTTTTCTTCCTAATCTGCTGTAAAATTTAACATTCTTCTCAGTCTTTACATTCCCACCCTCCATACATGAACCCCCCGACACACACACACACAAGTTCATACTCATGAGGCTTTTTTTCCTCTGTGTTCTGTATATTTCTTGTTAGCCGTTGAGGAATAAATCCTAAATGCTGCACTGTTACAGAGGCATTTAGAGAAAATTATCAATCAGTGTGTGTTTGTTTAACTCTAGATATTTGTAGAGCAATTGAATTGTTGGAAAAACTGCAAAGAAGTGGAGAGGTACCACCACAGAAACTTCAGGCTCTACAAAGAGTCCTTCAGAGTGAATTCTGCAATGCTGTAAGAGAGGCAAGTAAATGTGATTAAAATTGACTATAAACTTGCGTTATTTAGGGTAAGATAACATTCTGAAATTTGGGTTTGTAGTTTCTTAAAGTTAACTTTAGAACCCACCCCTCTCATTTTTGGAATTTCTAACAGAAAAACATGATACAAAGATGCATAACTTTCTCTGAAATTTTGACACATTCATTAACTTTAAAAAGAACTCAAGCGTGTTATATTTTGAGATTTAAAATCACAGTGATAACTTTGGGTTTTGCAGGTATATGAACATGTCTACGAGACTGTGGACATCAGTAGCAGTCCTGAAGTGAGAGCTAATGCAACTGCAAAGGTACATTTTTTTCATTTACTGAAAGTGAGAGGATTCATCACAAATTAGAGGTTTAAAATGTGAAGTTATTAGTTTCATAATAGACTTACTTTAAAACCTAACAAATAGTACCTTTCAAGTTACACTAAACTCGATTACTGAAAAGTAGGACTTTTTAATTGAGTTTACGAACATATTTTATGCAGTCTAGTTGATACATTAAAATATATTTGCACACAAATAATACATACATATAATATGTGGTTGCTGTAGGTAATATATATATCATTATGTAAATATTTATCAAAATTCTGAGGTATGGATTATTAGTCTCATTTTATTGGTGAGGAAGCATCAAATTAGATTACTTGCTTCAGATCACACAAATAGTAAATGGTAGATCTGAGGTACTCCCCTATGTTGCCATTCACTTTCTCCTTAAACTTAACTCTGCAAATAGGAGGTTACCCTCTCAGAGCTACAGGTGGCAGCTTTTATGTGTTTTTCTGTACCAGTGTTTTCGTCAAATAATTCAAGCATTGATCTCTGTCCATCATATGTGGTGGTGGTGGTTCAGCACTAAGTTGTGTCTGACTCTTTACAGCCCCATGGACTACAGCATACTAGGCGTCTCTGTCCTCCTTTATCTCCTGGAGTTTACTCAGATTCATGTCCTTTGAAGCTTTGATGCTATCTAGCCATCTCATCATATGTAGGTTAGAGTAAGTTACTGTCAGTAGTAGGTGACTTACACTGAAACTAGTCATTAGCAGGTAACTATTCATTGATAGTTAACTGGTTCACAAAAGGCAATATTGGATTCTCTGTTGAGTCTTGTGGGTATTGTTTGACAGAGTGGGAAAAAACAATTAAAACTTGGGTTTAATTCCTGACTTTCACAGCCTCCTGAACTTCTGAGCCTTAGTTCCATTATCTCTAAAATGAAGCCTCTTTAAGAGCTTAGAGTATTCAGCAAATCTTGATTTTCTCTTTCTTCCCATGTTTCTCATACACCCTGATCTAATACACAAAAAAATAGTACCAGATTACTTAATTACATTTAAAAGCAAAATAAAACCCGAATTCTCAACTTTGTGTTAGAATTCTTCTGAATTAGTCTAAACTTGAAAGATGTGTCTCTGTGTGGGTTAATATACAGTGTAAATCGTACAGCAACCAGAATGACTGCCTAAAAGGACACCTGCCTATGCTTAGGTTACACACACGGGTTGTGCCACCCCAAATCCCCTGAACGTGCCCCACGGTTGGGGGCATGTGAGGAGAGGGGTTCTCCTTGTTAGTGTACATAGCGTTCATCTTCCTGGCAAGGCCTGCTTGCCAAGCACTGCACAGAAGTTCTGGGCACGGGAATCACCAGGAGTGACCTGAACTACCTCAGGACTTTCTGCATAATCCCAGAGTAAGCTTTCCAGTCGTCTTCTTAAAAACACCATCTACTTAGCTTACCTTCACTGTCAGTGAATTTATGGGCATTCAGACATCAAAAATACTTCAAAAGTGGTTTTTAATTTGATACTGATTTCTAATTATCAGTATCACTGTGATTGCACAGTCATAAGAGAACACACTCTTATGATTTAAGTACCTTTACACCATGAAGTTTTTCTATTTTGTTTTATGTCCCTGGATATGTTCCAATTGTCTACTGGTTTATAGTCTATGGGAACTTGAATAGAATTTATATTCTGCATTTGTGTGAAAATTGTATAAATCTTAATTATGTTGAATCCGTTCATAGTGCTTTTCAGGTCTACTATCTCCTACTTTTCTTTCATCGTATTAATGTTTGAGAGTTTGATATTGAAACTCCAACTAAAAATCTACTTTAAAAAATATGTAGTGGGAATGTATGTAACTTAGTTCTGTATTTTTCAAATCTGCTGTAAATGTGTTACCATACTCATAATTTAAAAAAGAAAAAGTGGTTTTTAAAAAGGACAAAAGAGTGAAGTAAACAAAGGTCCTATTTTTTTAAATATGTATAAAATTTTCTTTCAGGCCACCGTTGCTGCATTTGCTGCCAGTGAAGGGCATTCTCATCCTCGAGTTGTTGAGCTGCCAAAAACAGAAGAAGGCCTTGGATTCAATATTATGGGAGGCAAAGAACAAAACTCTCCAATCTATATCTCTCGAATAATTCCAGGTGGAATTGCTGATAGACATGGGGGCCTCAAGCGAGGAGATCAGCTCCTTTCTGTTAATGGAGTGGTAGGGATGCATTTTATTTCTACTTGACCACTTGGGGGTGTATTTGAGTTATAGAAACAGTCGTGCCCGCCTCTGTGACCCCATGGATTGTAGCCTGCCACGCTCCTCTGTCCATGGGGATTCTCCAGGCAAGAATACTGGAATGGATGGCCATGCCCTCCTCCAGGGGATCTTCCCAACCCAGGGATCGAACCCAGGTCTCCTGCACTGCAGGCAGATTCTTTACTGTGTGAGCCACCAGGATAGTCAGAAGATGCAGGGAAAGACCAAAAAGCTTTGTAGTTTAGAAATCCCTTGGAAGACTCTTAGGCACTGCTCTTTAGTGGAGTGATACTTTCTGAAGCACTTTGTGTGTGTTTTGCTTCTTTCCAATGTAAATTAGCAGTGCTTAGTGTGATTTTTACCCGCTCCAGTGTTCTTGCCTGGAGAATCCCAGGGACGGGGGAGCCTGGTGGGCTGCCGTCTCTGGGGTCGCACAGAGTCGGACACGACTGAAGCGACTTAGCAGCAGCAGCAGCAGCAGTGTGATTTTTATGAAGCTATTAAGCTTCTTAGTAGTTAAGGCAGTACATTGAATCTAAAGCCTCTCCTCGGTTTAACTTTATCAAATAGCAATTGCTTGATTTACTTCTGACCTAGTGAAATAATAGGGCATGTAGATTGATATGCTAGGTATTTGGAACTTAAAAACCAATTCCTGCAGACAGAATACGATCTAGCAGACAATTTTACACTGATTAAAGTGGCAAAGCAGGATTATTTCATAGGCTTATAGTTTGAAATGCTATAACAGTAACATTTTTTTACTTGTATGCGTTTTAAACATTTTTCATTTTGAGTTATTTACAAAACCTAGATATTAATTTTGTTTCTGTTTGTGGTTTGTTTTTTCCTAGAGTGTTGAAGGAGAGCATCATGAAAAAGCTGTAGAACTGCTGAAAGCAGCACAAGGAAAGGTTAAATTAGTAGTGCGGTACACACCCAAGGTCTTGGAAGAAATGGAGTCACGCTTTGAAAAAATGCGATCAGCAAAACGCAGGCAACAGACCTAATGCAGTTAAAACCTTTATATTCCATTTTGCTTTTAGCTAGAGAAGTTTTACTTGTGACCTACTGATGGCCACAATGCCAATGATTGTAAAAACAACAACAAACTTCCCGTGAAATCCTCCTTGCCATTTTATAAATTCCTATTTTAACATCATTTATGATTCCAGAGATGCATACACTTTTTTCTGACAAGAAAAAGTAAAAAGGTAATGAGGGCAGTTCTGTCCTGCTGTTTTTACAGGCCTTTTTCAACAAATGCAGATTTTGTCATAAAGTTGTTATAGATTTTTTAAAATGCTTTTTTAATATTAAAATGTACTTTTACATTCTTAAATCTTTTTTTAGGAAAAAAGGTTTTCTTTATTTGCTTATTTAAAAAGAACAGTTCTCCATTCTTTTTTTTTCTTTAGCCTGTAACATTTCTTTATGCTTTTCCAAGAAATTACACATAATAGTCTCAGCAGTTCATCAGACTATGAATTCACTGATAATATCACTGCTGCGTTTTGTATTTGAAACACACATATAATCAATGGTAAATTATAACTCAGCACAGTGGAAGTTTTTTACTTTTATTTAAACATAATATATAATGAATATTTGTTTGTACTGATTTATAAAAGTTTTTAAACACTGATACAATCATTGCTAAAATATGTATTCTTTCATAATATTTGAGCAGTGAGGCAAGAGAATGTAATTTGATTGTTTGCATTACTGATTACATCTTTCTGTTTATATTCAACTATATCATAAATTACAAATGCAAAAGTTTAGGTTTCTTTTGCAAAATTTTTTAATGCTATTCATTGTTATTTAAATATATCTTATTTTTCATCCTTCCATTCCTAGAGATGAGCCAGTTAGTTTGTGATGGGATATAGCAAAGGAGAAAAAATAATACTTAAACCTCACCAGCCTCAAGAGTTATAGCTCAATTTAAAGAATTGATACTAAGTAAGAAAAAGATATGTTTAAGATATATAGAAATTATAATGTGATGCATTTCATAAGAATCTGCATACACTTTGTCAAAATGAATAAGAACTCATTCACATTAAAGTTGTTGGATTTAGAGTCGTGATTCTTAAGATTCAAATATAATGATGAGAATTCTGAGATACTTTGATTTGTCCACTGGATGTCACTGTTTTACTGAAAGGCAGCTATTAGTGGATGACTGTGACTGAGGTCTTTTTCATGGCAGAAATTGAATTAAGGTTCATATTCAGACATAACTTACAGGAACATTTGTCTGGCTTTTACAAATTTTAAGTGACAGGTGCTAGAAAGAAAATAATGGATTGAAATATATAAGGACTTCAGAATAATTATCAGCGCTGTGTAAAGAGTGGGCATATTGTGACATTCCTTCAGGAAGAATAGAAATGTGTATCTTTTTCTGCATGTTTGTGAGCACTGTGAGTCTTAAAAAGATTATTCCAGTTTTCAGTGATTTCAGAATAAAAGTCAATCAGCATTGTTATTTATCTTCTAGGTATTGAACACTGGATTGCATGGGTGAATGTGTTTTTAGTCCACTACAAAACGTGCTTGTTATTGATAGGATCATGTTGTTGAATTGTATATTTCCAAAATTAATTGATGTTTTTAAAATGTTGAGACCAAAGTAGGGTAGAAGAATTATGGACTTAATTTAAATGTAAAATTATTAGAGGTATTTGTTGTAGAGCTTTATATATTAAAGAGAGGTATTGGTGCATATAAAAACAGTAATACTGTTGTGCTTGTATTCTTGCATTACAGGGTAGATAAACCCTGAAGAAATCTTATTTTAGTATTGCTGCAGCTGCAGTAGCTTTTAAGGGTGTGTCAACATTTCATTATAAATTACAGCTTCCTGGTTCAGTATCTCAGCTGTTTCAGAACTTTCAGCCAAGTTAAATCTTTTTTGGTGTTGAAACTTAGTAAGTTGAGTAAGCTATTTTTTGTTTCTTCTACAGTAATCCACAATCTGTTCTTTGTGTGGGCTGGCACTTATTTATAATTTTTAAAATATGGATAGCTTAAAAGAGCCAAATACAGTAGTTTTGCTTGCTCCTATTGAGCATGAGTAGCAGTAGTTTATTTTCTTTAATGCAGTTTTCATAGTGTATCCCAGAATTTTAAATCATGACCGTAGAAAAATGCAGTCATTCAGTGGCAAAGATGTATGATAGTGATTTAGTATAGTGAGGAAATGAGGGGAGTTTTCATCTTATAAATGTATGGTTTATGAACATTACTAAGACATAGTAAATAATAGGTATTTGATTTATAAATTATAAATGTAAGTTATCTTCCCTCCCCAGTTTCCATTTGTTTTTTTGGTATTTCAAAATGAGTTGACTCAGTGATCCTCAACCTTAGCTGCATATTAGAACACCCTGCAGACCTTCAAAAAAACTAATGACACTTGAGTCCTACCCCATACCAACTAAACTGCAGTCTCTGAGGTGGCACCAGATGCTTATTTTTTCGAAGTTTTCCAACTGGTTCTAAAGGACACCTAGGGTTGAGGACCACTTGTTTCCCTCTTTATGACATGCTGTAATTACACTGGACTCTGTTTGGAAACATCAGAATAATTCAGTTTACAGCTACTACTAAATAGCTACAAATGTAAGGGTTAGTTATATTTCTTAGTAATCTCTTTAGGAATAAAGGTACTTGGCATTCCTTATTGGGGAAGTAACTACCACTTAACTTTTTCTTTCTTTTTTTAAAATAAAATCTACCAGTAGTTTAAATGTAAGTTTTAATGTCTGTCACCTTTCTGCCCTCTTTGCCTTTAAAACTTTAAAAAATGTCTATTATTTGAGAAAGCATGTTTAAAAATTACAGATGATATTTAATAATATTTTCATTGATAATTACGAGTTGTCTTAATATGGCCATTTTATCCATTAGTATAACACTAGGTTATAGTGGCCTCATTCTTTGGGGTTTGATAATTCAGATGGTTTTTTTTAATCGTTGTCTTCCTCTTCTAAATTTTTGAAAGTTACTTTGCTCAAGTAAGTACTTAAATAGTTTGGCTCAAGTACTTTGTTTACAATATAAGTGGATATTATAGCATTTAATAGAAGAAATGGCTATGGCTTATCTGAAAAGAATGTCAGCATGACTTGGTGTAGACTTACAAGACTATGTGTTGTGAATATTTTATTATGTGGAATGAGCATTGAAATATCAAGGACTCTAGTAATTGTATTTCCTGAATAAATGTACGTTTATGAATTTTCTAACTTATATTTTGTTGTTCCTTTGCTAACAGTCTGGTTTTATACTTTTTATTGTCCAAAATGTCACTAATAGTGTTTCTTCAAAGGTTGTTATAGTTCTATAATGATGAAATAGTGGAAAAGTGTTTGTTCATTAATTTTCAAGAAGTTTCAGACTAATTTGTATATGGGTATAGTTTTTAAAAGCATCAATAAACAATATGCTTCTACTTTAAGTTTGAAGTAAAGGAATATAGTAGCCAAAATAGATTTAACACTTTTTCAGTGGGTGACTTCATTTATCATTCTGATTCTAAGGCTTATTAAAATAAATTTGTATCAGTTATATTTTTGTCCTTTGGATTAAAAATTGATATAACTACACAATCATTGTGTTTCTGAAACATATATATACAATAACTTAAATGAGGTAAAAGCATACTCAGGTGGTTACTGGAATGAAACTTCAGATTCCTATATTTTGCTTTGCCTTTCCTAAAATATAACTGGGGAGAATAAAGATTCTGTTGTATTATTTTAAGAGAGGCTGTCTGGCATGTGATTGAGAGCACAGAATCTAGAGGCTGACAACCCTGATTTAAATTATAGATCCACCACGAGTGTAACCTCCTACAAGTTACCTCTCTGTGCTTTAGTTCCGTCATCTGTCCTGTGTAGTGAGGATGCCTGTAAGTGTCATATTGTGATCTGTAAAGCCCTTAGAAAACGGCCTGCATAGTAAATGCTCTTTATGTTTGCTGTTACTTTTGTGTATGATAGCTTTAGGGCCTTATTAGCTAAAGGGAGACATTGTGGCCAAATAATTAAAATTAGCAAGTTCTTATTTTTTAATTTTCAGTTGCTCTAGGTGTTCATTGCCTGCGTGCAGGCTTTGTCTAGTTTCCAAGAGCAGGGGCTGCTCCTGGTTGCAGTGGGCAGGCTTCTCATTTCAGTGGCTTCTCTTGTGGAATGTGGGCTCTAGAGCCCTGGCTCAGCAGTTGTGGCACACGGCTTAGTTCCTTCTCGGCATGTTGGGCCAGGGGTCAAAGGATCAGGCAGGACCTGATCAGACCAGGAAGCAGGACCCTAGACCAGGAATCAAACCTGTATGCCCTGCATTAGCGTGTGGCTTCTTAATCATTGGACCACCAGGGGAGTCCAACAAGTTCTTATTTTTGATGCCTGGAAGACAGATAACTAACCTTTAAATTATGCTTGAAAGTAAACAAGATTTATAGGAATTTTCAGATTTCATTCTGATCAAAGAAACTCATGGAATTCTAAAAGCGGAGTTTGGGGGATGTAGGGTTGAGGTCACATTCAGCATGAAACTTGTAAGAAAATAAGTCCCAGTAAGAGATTTGTTCAATCAGAAAAGCAATTTGTAGGGAGGATATGACCTGAAGATAATGGATTGCTGGATGGGCCTCAGACAACACAAGGCATAATTCACTGTAGTGAACTTTTTAAAGGCAGAAAAATACACAGGCAACCAAGGGTACAGTGAAACACATTGTTAGCCCTCAATTTCTTCAAAATTTCAGTAGACCAGAATACCATTTTCAAGAAATCTTTAAATTCTGGTTTTGTTACGTTCATTATCATTGATTATTCTTTTAATATGATGAAGTGGTGGTCCAGGTTATTTTTACATTTATTTCTTTGTTGGCAAAAAACCTGATAAAATCTTTAGGACTTTATATACAGAGAAAAAATAAATTCATACAGATTCCATTTGTCAACTTTATTTTGATTTAAATATATTTTCAAAAGCACAAGCACTTCACACCAACAAGTTGTGTATAAGCTCTCCTGATTCTCATCAGCTATAGAAAAGTATGTTTTGGACACAGTCAAGATCTGATTTGGTCCTTTTAAAAGAGGGAAAGCTTGGAAGGATTCTAAGTCTCTCCAGAATTGTTCTAAACAATTGGATTATAAAATTTTGACCTTTGGTGACACATGAGGTCCCTTTATTTGACAATTAATTGCATTTCATCAGAGAGTATGAAAACTCAAAAAACTCAAACCTTTGTTTTTATTTGGCAAGGAAGTGCAATCTGAAAGCATGAAATAGCTCTAGAAAAATTTTTATATCTGGTATCTTGATATACATTGAACCCAGAGTTTAGATGCTAACTTTGTATTATATTATGGATTGAATCATCTGTTTTCCCTACCCTCAAAAGATACGTTGGCACCTTAACCCCTCAGAATGTGATTTTATTTGGAGATAGGATCTTTAGAAATTATTAAAATGTGATGATTGGGGTAGGCCCAATTCCAGAATGGCTGGTGTCCTTATAAGGAAAGGAGAATTTGGACACACACAGGGAGAACACATGGGAAGATGAAGGCAGAGATAGGTCTATTAATACAACTAACCACAGAAACAAGGAGAGGCATGAGCAGATTTTCTCCATGAGCCCTCAGAAGGAACCAAGTCTGTGGATACCTTGATCTGGGACTCCAGCCTCCAAAACTGAAACAGTAAATTTCTTTAAGCCCCCAAGTATGTGGTACTTGATTATGGCAGCCCTAGAAAGCAGATACATAAGAACCCAGGTTCTGGTGGCGTTGCTATTGAAAATGGGTGCCGCAGCAAGATGTGGCTCCTGTGTATCGTCGGAGGGTCTCAGTGGAAATGGTTTTGGTGAAGAAAGGGTAAGACTCCTGGCCTCTGGGAGCAAGGGGAGGGGCTCTCTGCTGTGGTCGAAATGCTTTCTTAAAACAAGTATGTGTCTGCAATTGACCTGTGCCTCAGGTGGCCTCCTGGGCTCGTAAGCCCCTCAAAATTTGGGCTTTTCCCCATTTTAGGCTGCCAGTTATTGCATTGGCTGTATCTTTCTCAGTTCAAGGACTTTCCATGAGTTGGCAGTGGCAAAATACTCAGCACTGAGGAGAGGCATTTCTGCATGGCCCTTGTTCTGATGGGAATGTGATGAGCATTTGTCTCTGGCCAGGGACGTTTCACCCATTAAAGGTTTGTGTTTGCTGCTTATGCATGCCTGATGCAAAGCCTTATTTCAGTTATAATGGATTATGTTTTTTCCTTAAAACTTTCTGTTGTGCTTAGGATAAAATCCAGATCCCTTGACATGATTTAAAAGGTCCTGCATAATCCATTCCCTCCCTCTCAAATCTCATCTCATCCCAGCATTCCAGTTGGCTCTACTCCATACCAGTTCCCTCATTGGAAGGCTCACTCTGGTTCTTTATTCAGGTATAAGTTGGAGTCACCATCTGTTCCATCTAAAGGTAGGTTCCTCATCCTCTGCTAATAGGGCAATACTTTGTTTCCTTGTTTATTATTAATATTGTTTGCAACCCCACAAACTGTAGCCCGCCAGGCTTCTTGGTCCATGNTGGAAGGCTCACTCTGGTTCTTTATTCAGGTATAAGTTGGAGTCACCATCTGTTCCATCTAAAGGTAGGTTCCTCATCCTCTGCTAATAGGGCAATACTTTGTTTCCTTGTTTATTATTAATATTGTTTGCAACCCCACAAACTGTAGCCCGCCAGGCTTCTTTGTCCATGGAGTTCTCCAGGCAAGAATACTGGAGTGGGTTGCCATTTCCTTCTCAAGGGGATCTTCCTGACCCAGGAATTGAACCCGCCTCTCCTGCATTGGCAGGTGGGTTTTTTAACCACTCAGCCCACCTGAGAAGCCCTTCTTTATTTATATTATGTGCTTAATTGTGCTTTTGCATTACAATTTAACTTCCAATGACAGCAAGAAGGATCACTACTGTATTCACATTTATTCCCCCATCGCCTAGCACAGTATGATGACTCGTATACCCTGCTGAATTGGCTTACTTTTCATAATTCTGCAAGTAGATAAAGAACTTACCCTGGAACCATATAAAAATGATAACAGTGATGGCACGCATCAAGATAGGTGCACATAACTTTCACAGAATCAGCTAAGTCAAATAGTTTTTCCAAAATCATACAGTTAGTGATCAACACACCCAACATTCAATCTCAAATTTGTTTTCAAAGCCCATACTTTAACCCCAGTGCCACAAGTGCACTTACTGGTTTTTTCCTCTCCCCTAGTCTATTTTGGCATAGCACGTGGCATGCAGTATCTTGGTTCCCCAACCAGGGATTGAACTCTTGCCCCCAGCAGTAGAAACACAGAGTCTTAACCACAAGACCACCAGGGAAGTCCCCTCCTTACATTCATTTTTAGAAAAAATTATTGAAGTGTATGTAGTTGATTTACAATATTAATTTCTGCTGTACACCAAGTCCATCAGTCATACATATATGTAAGAAGTCTTCATATTCTTTTCCATCATGTTTTATCCCATATTGAATATAGTTCCTGTGCTATATGGTAGGATCTTGTTTACTCACTCTATATACAATTTTTTTTTTTTTTTTTCCTGACTGAGCCATGCAGCTAGCATGGCTAGCATGGTTGATTCTTAACCAACCAGGGATTGAATCTGGGGCCATGGCAGTGAAAGTGCAGAGTCCTAACTGCTGGGGCTGCCAGAGAATTCCCAATAGCTTTTCTTATTTTAATTGAAGTATAGTAATGTGGGCTTCCCTTGTGGCTCAGCTGGTAAAGAGTCTGCTTGCAATGTGGGAGACCTGGGTTCGATCCCTGGGTTGGGAAGATCCACTGGAGAAGGGAGAGGCTACCCACTCCAGTATTTTGGCCTGGAGAATTCCATGGACTATATATAGTCCATGGGGTTGCAAAGAATTGGATACAACTGAGTGACTTAATGTACAATGTTGTGTTAGTTTCAGGTGTATAGCAAAATGATTCAGTTATACATACATACATATATATCTTTTTTTTTCCTTTTATTTCTTAGGTTTCTTGGTGTTTTTGGTTTTGATGTGTTCTTTTTTGAGCTAGAGTCCTGTGTCATACACACACATACACGTCGGAACAAGAAAGCAACATACTTTTAGGTGGTAATGAGTGTTAAGAAGTCCAAGAGGGCAAGAAGGATGAAAGCCAAAGAGAAAAGACGCAGCAGCATTAAATCACTCGTCAAGGTTCAAAACCATTGATGCTAACATCTCTTCTTTCTGGGCTTTCCGAGGTGGGCTCAGAGACATGGACCCACCATGTCTAAGCAGCTAGTTTTTTAAACTTTTCCTTGGAACCTCTATGCACCACCGACCTCCATACAGTACTTCACATAGCGCTTGCAATGACTGAGTACTAGTACTAAGTTTTAAGCACCTACTTTGCTGATGATCCTTTGCTATAAATCACCTTTAACATACCCACTGACTCTCCCACCATAGTTAGAATATAAACCTAAGCACCTCACCATAGCATCCCCAGTCCATACTATATGCCTTCCTCTGAAGCCC
Source organism: Neotragus moschatus (assembly GCA_006410615.1). Lineage (NCBI taxonomy): Eukaryota > Metazoa > Chordata > Mammalia > Artiodactyla > Bovidae > Neotragus > Neotragus moschatus. The sequence goes on from SJYA01002077.1 coordinate 802,381, forward strand.
TCCACTCTTTCCCCTCTCCACTTTGACTCTTCCCCCTTCTCCAACATGACAGGCCTTTACTCTTGATGTTCCCTTTGAAATCTGATAATGTATTTGTCTCTTTTGTCAGCCCACTATTTCCACAAAATCATAAACTTCTTGAGGGCAAGGCAGGCCTCTGTTGTGTTTCCTGCTTGANGACAGGGAGGCCTGGCGTGCTGCGATTCATGGGGTTGCAAAGAGTCGGACACGACTGAGCGACTGAACCTAACTTAACTGATATAACCTTTTCCTCCTACCTTTTTATGTTCTACCACAAGGTGGCACCAAAGTGCTGTTGATACTATGTAAGAATTTTCTAGCATTAATAGTTCTTGCTAACTAAAAATTAGTGAAGGGAAATGCTCAGTAGTATCGGTGGACTCTTTGCTACCCCGTGGACTGTAGCCCGGCCGGGTCCTCTGTCCATGGAATTTTCCAGGCAAGAGAACTGGCACAAGTTTCCATTTCCTACTCCAGGGTATCTTCCTAATCCAGGGATCAAACTCAGTTCTCCCACATTGCTGGTGAATTCTTTACCATTTGAGCCACCAGGGATCAGGCCTAAGTTTTAAAATGTATTCAACCTTTTCTTTAAAGCCCCAGATTAATATTTCTATGTATTTTATGAAATTCAAAGCTTTGTAAATATGGGAAGAAAACTTTCTAAACACATTCTAAAAGAAAAACAAACCTAAATAAGCGGTTCAATTCAGTTGCTCAGTCGTGTCCGACTCTGCGACCCCATGAATCGCAGCATGCCAGGCCTCCCTGTCCATCACCAGCTCCCAGAGTTCACTCAAACTCATGTCCATCGAGTCGGTGATGCCATCCAGCCATCTCATCCTCTGTCATCCCCTTCTCCTCCTGACCCCAATCCCTCCCAGCATCAGTCTTTTCCAATGAGTCAACTCTTTGCATGAGGTGGCCAAAGTTACATAAATACTATTCAGTGTATAGGTTTTCTGGGGTGGGAAAGGAGTACAAGTGATTCAGCATTGTTTTGATCCTTCTACTAAATATGAACAACTTTAGTTGGCTGGAAATTATTTTCAGCTTTACATCTTTCTTTTGATTATCTTCACCCAAATTCAAGCAGGATGTTTAATCAAAAGAAAAGTTGTTTCAGGGACGTCCCTGATGGTTCAGTGGTTAAGATTTCACACTTCAAATGCAGAGGGTGAGGGTTCAATCCCGGGCTGGGGAACTAAGATGTCATATCCCATGAAGTATGGCCAAAAGATGTTTTTCTTTTTTAATTCATTTCAGAGGAACCTGGTAAGTTCCTTTAAATAAGTAAAAAACTGAGCTATTGCGATTAACCTGCTTTGTATGACACTAAAGGTTTTTAATGTTCTCCTTTCCTTGCAAATTAAAAATACAGTGTCAAGCCAGATATAGAGTGGAATGAGCAGTTGACCTAGATATTAGTTCCAGTTCTGTTGGTGACTGGGTACGCTGCCTTTAGTAATTCAGTTATCCTCTGTGGGTCTGATTTCTCTCTGGTAAATGAGATTTAACCGGTGATATCCAAAGTTCCTTCTGTTTCTGAGGATTTCACAAGTATCAAGAAGAAAGTTTGGCACAACATAAGACAGAACTTTCTAACAGCTAGAACCATCCAAAGATGGAGTCAGCCCCCAATGAGGATGTGAATATGCTGACCACGTGTGAGGTGTTAGTGGCTCAGTTGTGTCCAGCTTTTTGTGACCCCAGGGACTGTAGCCCGCCAGGCTCCTCTGTCCATGGAGTTCTCCAGGCAAGAATAGTGGAGTGGGCTGCCAGGTCTCTGTCTAGGGGAATCTTCTGGACCCAGGGTCTTCTGGACTGTAGGTGGATCCTTTACTGTCTGAGCCAACAGGGAAGTCTATATGCTCACTATAGACATATCCAGAAGAAGCAGAGATGCTGTTAAACATTTTTAAGCCTTAGGTGCTTAAACAGATCTTAAGGTCCTTTTTAAGCCTAAATTTCTTAATTCTATAAGTTACATTGAATTGTAAGCTGCTTGACAGTGGGACTCCAAATCATACCTTCTACTTTGAGGCTGCCAAGAAAATGCACCTTTCCAANGATGCTGTTAAACATTTTTAAGCCTTAGGTGCTTAAACAGATCTTAAGGTCCTTTTTAAGCCTAAATTTCTTAATTCTATAAGTTACATTGAATTGTAAGCTGCTTGACAGTGGGACTCCAAATCATACCTTCTACTTTGAGGCTGCCAAGAAAATGCACCTTTCCAATCTCTGACTATAGGGAGACCAACTGACTAGCAGTCCTGCTGGGAAGCTCTTCACCATAGTTCCCAGAGGCTGGTCCCGGTTAGTGACTGAGTACAGCAGAAATACAAAAGCAGTTGGCACGGGACTCCTCTGATGGATGAGTTTGTCTTAGGGTCTCTCCATTGGATGCACCAAGCTTTGATGAAACTGCACTGCCATCAGAGACTCATCCAACCACTTTTCCTTGCTTTCCTCTCTGACCTGGAGTCAAACTTGCATCATAAGATCTCAGGGCTCTAAGAGTCTCCCGTACTTCCCCCCCCTCCATGTTTCTTCACTAACATTTCCCCTCATGAGTCTTTTGCATAAGCAATCCTATATGGGTGTCTGCTTCTCGAAGAACCTAAACAATCCTATAGCAGAGACTCATAAATTTGGGTGGCAAGTTACATCAGAATCGGATCTTTTAAAATATTGAGACTCTCAGGCCCCATCCCAGACCTACTATATCAGAATCAACGGAGTTGGAATTTGTGTCTCAAGTCTTCTCCAACTGACCTGTGAATTGATCGAAGCTGCTCAGTCCCCAAGAGAGTAGAGTCTGAGGTGTTAGATGTATGGTAACTATTCCTTGGGGGAGGGGGTTGGGGAAACTCCCCACAAAAGTTGAAAAACTTGACAAGTTTGTTATTTTGGACTAAAATGAACAAACTGGAAAAGTGAATATAATTGTTTCCCTAACACCTCAAGGTCCTCCCATTTTCTCTTTCATACTGAAAATTTTTAACTTTGCTCATATGTGTTCTATGAACTGAATTCATATATTTTAATGCTAACTTGAGGCAAAAAAAAAAAATGAGTGTAATAAATAGTACCAGATTTTGTCAACCAGACCCCAAGAAAGCATTTTTGTCATCATCCTAACTTCCAGCTCCCTCGATCCAGTCTCCTCCAGACCCTCCCTTGCTTTGCCTCTTTCCAAGGTAATCCTGAGAATTATAGATGGTTGGTAGTTTGCATTTTTAGAGCAATTGCCTGAGAATTTTTAGTTTTGAAATTATATTAAAGACATTTTCAGAAACCTTGGTATTGTTAAAATTTTAATTCTGATTGCCGCTCCTTTTAATTTGAAGAGAGTGATGGTGGCTGTTGTTAGACCGAAAGAAAGGAAATTACCTAAGATGTGTTTACCCAAGAAGCCAAGACAGCATTAGGAGCCAGAACAGGAAAAGAAAGACAATCTACAGAATGTGAAGTATTCTTTCCACCTCGTCCCACAACTTCTCCTTGAGTCTACAATCTCTTACTGCCTTCTTTCCTAGATTTCTTTGCATGTATGTTCTTGTAGACAAGGAAGACCTTTCAAGGATACACTTCAGCAGTAGAACTGTCTTCAACCTCACACCCCACCCCAAGTGCTGGTTTTCTGTTCATGTCCTTTATGGGGTTCAGAGACTTTGCATGTAGTTCTTTGAAATAATTGTCTCATGTTACAGGCTTTCCAAAATGTTTAAAGTTCTATTTGGAATTTTGAGGGAGTGAAAAGGAACCACATTCTATGTCTGAACTTTGTGTTAAAACTTTGGCCCGAGCAGATGTTCAGCATGACTAGCTGGTAATCTTCACAGTTTTCTACTCTGATTTTTCTCCCTTTACTTTTCTGTGATGATGCCTGGCTGCTTTAATGCTCATTAAAATTTTTTTTTTGGCCTCATTCTTTTTATCATTAGTAGATTAGTAGATTGTAGATCAGTAGATTATTATTACATGGACCTCGGGATCTATGAGCAGTTGTATAATTCAGAAATTGTTGCAAACTCTCATTCTCTTCTGGGGTTAGATTTGAAATGGAAATATCAGGAAAAGAAATCAGAATTAGAAAGGGTTAAGAATATATATTAGGTATATTATGTATAGGAAAATGTTTCTGATACCTGTCCTAATATTTTGAAGTTTAGGGTCAATACGGGTCTTTAGAAGTACTGAATAGGACATCTGACTGCAGGATATTTGATCAGATCAAGAAACTAAGACATTCTGGGGTGATGTCTTGAAAAGGGCTGGTTTCAAGAATGGTCTTCAGTCACACCAGAAGCCTTACTGCCAGTGATCACGTGCCAAGGTTCATCAGTTCTACACAGGTGGCAGAGGAAAGAGGTCTCAGAAGCCCAAGTTTGACCACTTGTACAGCTTAAAAAGATATTTTTAATTTTTCAACAATTTGATATTTTTATTTTGTGTGTGTGATTCAAGATAATCATTATAGTTTAAAATTACCCCTAGAAACTAGGTGCTATTTCCTGTGCAAAACAGGACCACTCTAGAGACACTGAGACTCCAAAGAAAAGGAGAACTAAGTGAGCCACTAAGACTGCAAGCCTCTGGGGCCAGTGTGGGAGCTCCACCAGCCTAGAGCCTGGATGCAGATGTGGAGGCAGCAGAGCGTGGAAACAAGCCTTGACCTTGAGGACTCAGTTGTTAGAGTAGGGACATATCAGTTGTCTGAGGGGTAGGGTTTAGACTTGATATTCTTTCCTTATTTCCTGAATCTATTATGTTTTGAAGTGTTTATGTATGTATGCTGCTGCTGCTGCTAAGTCGCTTCGGTCGTGTCCGACTCTGTGCGACCCCATATACGGCAGCCCACCAGGCTCCCCCATCCCTGGGATTCTCCTGGCAAGAACACTGAAGTGGGTTGCCATTTCCCTCTCCAATGCATGAAAGTGAAAAGCGCTTCTAACATCGGGTGGTGGGTCTGGCACGGATGCTTTCATAAAGTCAACAGCTATTATTCCCCCATCATGTGATTGCATCAGGTCAATATTTGGGGTGTCTTTTGGATGGGAGGTATGATAAACCCTAAGCATCCAGGACAACTTGTACACCATTCATTCTAGAAAGAGAGGCATGTTTAAGCCTGCAATGGACTCTTCAGGGCTCATTCTGCAATATAATCTTCACCATGAGCTCACCACGGAGACCAGAAGTTTAAAAGTGTTTAATGTCAACAGGCAAGGAAAGACGGTTACATTTGAGGTGTGTCCTTCTGAATTTTACATAATCCTACAAATGATTTTTAAAAATAATTAATTTCAATAAAGGATTAGCACCTATAAAACAGGGTTGGGAAACTGTATGGCCCACGGGCCAGAACTAGTCCAACATGTGTTTTTGCAAAAAAAAAAAAAAAAAAAAAAAGTTTTATTGGAACACAGCCACATCTATTTGCTTATGTCTCATTTATGATTGCTTTTGTGCTACAATGGCAGAGTTGAATAGTTATGGCAGAGACCATGTGGTCCACAAAGCTCCAAATATTTACTATCTGGCCCTAAACTAGAAAAACAAATATAAACAACTCAACAGAAAACAATAGGCAGAGGGAACAAATAGGCAGCGTATGGAAGAGCACACCAAATGCCCAATAAATTCATGAGAAGATGCAGTTGTAATCAGGGAAATTCAATTTAAACTACACTTTGATTTTATTCAGTGTGCATCAGATTCACAAATATTTAAGTCTTAAAACGTTAGTATTGGTAGGAAGTAGAGTAATGAGGTTTCTTATTTTCTGCTGAAGGAAGGACAAGTAAGTACAGTCACTTTGGAAAGCCATTTGACGTCCAATATGGTGAGTGTGTGAGCGTACCTAAGCTATGACCCAGCAATTCCACTCCTAGACACACACACGTATATAAAGGAAAATACATTTTAGAGAACCTCTTGCATATATGAAAAAGGAGACTTGAACAAGAATATTCATGGTAGTATTTTTAGGGAAAAAAACAAACGTTTAAATAGAATGGACAAATAAATACTGACTATATTTTTAAATGGAATACTATGTAGTAATGAAAATGAATTAACAATAGCACATAGTTCATGAACATGGACAAAGCTCACAGGTTGAAGAAAGCAAGTTGCTGAAGAATACAGAATGATATTCTTTTTAGGGATGCACACATACAAAAAATATGAAGATATGCACGGGCATTAATGATGGAGTTTAGGCAAGGGCTTACTTCCAGGGAAAGAAAGAAGGAAAGGAATATGATTGGGGAGGAGTACAAAGGGAACTTCAACTACATTTGTAACACTATATTTCTTAAGCTGACTACTGTGAACTTAGATTTTTTTTCTTTTGTCATTTGGAAGTATTTTATAAAAAGTGAAATTCTGTACATTCGAGGACTTTTAATTCAGTCATTATAGCAGTCCCGGAGAACCCTCACAATCTCTGTTTTTGTTTCCTTAATAGAGCAGCCTGCAGAAGCATACACTTGTATAGGTATGTATTTGTAAGAATGGGTGAGAGGGTGAGTGGGACCAAAGTCTAGCTTGTCCACGAGTCAACACAACTTGTACCCTCTGCCCCAAAGCCCCAAGATGAGCATCACCAGGAAGGGATGCCTCCTTCATTGCTCCACTTCCTCTTATCGAGCCTGTGGATGCTACCTATTTACCCATCCATGGCATGAAAAGCTAGAAAGAAGAACCATTCCGCAGACAGAGTCTCTATTAAGTTTATCTCTTGTCTGTCATCAAATTTTGGTTCATCTAGATATCTTTCCGGGTCCTTAAGGGTTATGGAAAAGCTGATCATTTTTCTCTAGTTATCTGGGATAATATCTTAAAAATCAGGCCGTGTTTTTTTTTTTCTCTCTTCGGGCATCTTATCCAAGAAGTGAAGACTAATTGGCCACTTTAAAGCAAAGCACACATAATGTAGCAACTATATGAAACATTAAGACTGTAACATATCTTACCTCTTTTTTTCCTCTACCCATGTCCTTTGTTCCTGATATTTTCTCTTCTTGGACAAGCTGCAAATTTGAATCCTTCTTTCTTACCTTCTTCATCTTCTAGATAATAGAAATGTATTCTTCAATAAAATCTATATCTCTCCCTTTTTCCAAAATCCGAATCTCTCCTTTCACTTAAGTTCTCAGCCCTAAAATCTTATTCCTTGAAAGCAAAGGATAAAGTTCCTGACTTGCCATGCATCAAAATGTTGATTTTGAGGCTTTAAAGCCTGTTAAGATGTTTTGCAGTTTTAATCAAGTTTTGCATGTGATTCTTATGCTTACTAAAGTTTAAAGAAAGGAAATGAGTTATTTGGCCAAAAGAAGATCAATCAGTATAACATATTATTGTTATAAAAAAAGAAGATAATGATATCTTGGCAAGAAAATTCTGTTGTAATGAAAGAGAAGTGTTAAAGGAATCAAAGAAACAAAATTAACAGTTTTCACTTGCTCCTGAGAGTTGCCAGCAAATAATGGAAGTGATTTAGACAATGGAATCCAGTTTAGAGAAGGCTCCAAGGTTACCATACAAGGAACCAGGAGCCAAGGAGCTATTCTGTGATGATATTGGACAGAGCACAGTATCTACAAACTTCCTATTTCTTATCCATAAAACCAGAGGGTTGTCCAGCTACCTTTAAATTCTCTTTCAAACCTACAACTATAGGAAACAGGTCGTTCCTAAAACTTAAATTCAAGGCATATCTGTATTAAATACTGTCAAGCATGTCAAATAAGAATTTATTGTTATTCATATGCCTAACTGGCATTATTTTAAAAGATAAACTCCTGAATGTAAGGATGATGGAAAATTTTCATTTAAATTTCTTGAGTCTGTGTCAACTTATTTCCAGTTTCTTTAATTTTACTTATATGACATGAGTAATCAACTTGATGACAGTGAAAATTTTAACTCTGCCTACCTTAAAATATTTGTGGGAAATGTCTTCAAAATCGAGAAAAATAACTCAAAATCATAGTGGACAGCAAGAAAGGAGGTGCCTACAAAGCAGTAGTTGGTACAAGCAACAATAATAATAACGTGGGGTCTATTATGCCACAAAAGTCCAGAAGAGGAAGGAATGCTGATAATCACTTAACAGCAAAGTTGCTGCTGGCTTCTCAAGGGTAGTTACCAGCACTCAAATGTTTTTGTTGTCTGGAAAAATTGTCCAGAGTTCAGAAACATCACTTCTGTTGACCCTAACAAGATTCCTGTGTCCCAGGATTTTGAAGTAGGTGAGAAAGTAGTCTGCGTTGGGGGTCACCAAAACTCTATATCGTGGATGGGTAATTGCTATGACTTAGCTACCCAGTGGATATCGCTCGCTGCTGCTGCTTCTGCTAAGTCGCTTCAGTCGTGTCCAACTCTGTGCGACCCCAGAGACGGCAGCCCACCAGGCTCTCCCGTCCCTGGGATTCTCCAGGCAAGAACCCTGGAATGGGTTGCCATTTTATAGGTATACAGATGTTAGGTGAAGGGAGAGGTTCGTAGGGGATACACTGTTTTAATTTTAGTATATTGGTGAAACTTAAATATTTATGCCAGATTAAGAGAAGCCTTTTCCCTCCTCTTTAAAATTCTTTTCCCGTTTGCACAGCTCCCAGAGTCCTCACCATTTGGAGCAGCACAGAGTCATTTGAAACTTAACTGAGTGCTGGAGGCAAGTTCTACTTTTCAGGTCGCCCAATTTAGGAGATCCAATTTCTGCAGAGGGAAGAAAACGAGTATGTGTGTGGGGGGCGCAAACCAGATTCTACGTCTTCAGATCCTTCTACCTTCGATCCACAACCTGCCACGCAAATCGAGCCAAGTCAGGGATTTCTGCCTACCACCACCACCACCTTGTCACTCACGCCCGATACACACGCCCTTCTGGTCCACTCTCGGCCAATGGCGGCTCCCCTCCTCGCATAGTAATAAGCTAGAGACCTCCCCCGGCCAATGGCACTCCGGGAGAGGGGTTAGTTTTGCATGTACCTAAGTGATTTGCATAACCCCGCGGCTGGGGGCTTGGGAACCCGAGCGTGCAACCCTAGAAGGGAAAAAGGACGGGAGGAGATCGAGCCGCGGCCGCGAGAGGAGCGAGAAAGAGCCCGGGTGTTTGTGCGAGAGCCGGGCGGGGGCTGGGGCGAGGGGCCGGCATGGCTGAAGTCTGCGCTCCGCAACCTTGAAGAGCGGCTGCGGCGGAAGGCCGGGGACCGAGAGGCGGGTGCGATGGCAGAGTGCGGCCCCCGCAGCTGCGCCCGGCCGGGCCGGCTGGCCTGAGCCGCGAAAGGACCTGGGGCTGCCTCTGCGCTTCCATGGAGCAGCGGGAAGGGCGAAACTGCGGAGCTCCGCGTTCCTGCGCTGCTGCCGCGGACTGTTGAAGGAGCCGAGCCCGCGTGACTGCCGAGAGAGGAGAGCCCCCGGCCCAACCCGCAGGCCTGCCGCCCGGGGCGGCGGGGGGCGTCGGAGGGCGGCGGAGGCGCGCCGAGCGAGCGGCGCCGCGGGAGAGGCCGGCGCGGGTGGCGGCCGCAGCAATGCCGGGCCCGCTGGGGTTGCTCTGCTTCCTCGCCCTGGGGCTGCGCGGCTCGGCCGAGCCCAGCGGCGCGGCGCCGCCTCTCTGCGCGGCGCCCTGTAGCTGCGACGGAGACCGTCGGGTGGACTGCTCCGGGAAGGGGCTGACGGCCGTGCCCGAGGGGCTCAGCGCTTTCACCCAATTGCTGTGAGTGCGGGCTGCGGGGGCGCCGGGGG
>SJYA01002077.1:813238-832748 GCA_006410615.1 Neotragus moschatus
AAAAAAAAAAAAAAAAAAAAGTTTTATTGGAACACAGCCACATCTATTTGCTTATGTCTCATTTATGATTGCTTTTGTGCTACAATGGCAGAGTTGAATAGTTATGGCAGAGACCATGTGGTCCACAAAGCTCCAAATATTTACTATCTGGCCCTAAACTAGAAAAACAAATATAAACAACTCAACAGAAAACAATAGGCAGAGGGAACAAATAGGCAGCGTATGGAAGAGCACACCAAATGCCCAATAAATTCATGAGAAGATGCAGTTGTAATCAGGGAAATTCAATTTAAACTACACTTTGATTTTATTCAGTGTGCATCAGATTCACAAATATTTAAGTCTTAAAACGTTAGTATTGGTAGGAAGTAGAGTAATGAGGTTTCTTATTTTCTGCTGAAGGAAGGACAAGTAAGTACAGTCACTTTGGAAAGCCATTTGACGTCCAATATGGTGAGTGTGTGAGCGTACCTAAGCTATGACCCAGCAATTCCACTCCTAGACACACACACGTATATAAAGGAAAATACATTTTAGAGAACCTCTTGCATATATGAAAAAGGAGACTTGAACAAGAATATTCATGGTAGTATTTTTAGGGAAAAAAACAAACGTTTAAATAGAATGGACAAATAAATACTGACTATATTTTTAAATGGAATACTATGTAGTAATGAAAATGAATTAACAATAGCACATAGTTCATGAACATGGACAAAGCTCACAGGTTGAAGAAAGCAAGTTGCTGAAGAATACAGAATGATATTCTTTTTAGGGATGCACACATACAAAAAATATGAAGATATGCACGGGCATTAATGATGGAGTTTAGGCAAGGGCTTACTTCCAGGGAAAGAAAGAAGGAAAGGAATATGATTGGGGAGGAGTACAAAGGGAACTTCAACTACATTTGTAACACTATATTTCTTAAGCTGACTACTGTGAACTTAGATTTTTTTTCTTTTGTCATTTGGAAGTATTTTATAAAAAGTGAAATTCTGTACATTCGAGGACTTTTAATTCAGTCATTATAGCAGTCCCGGAGAACCCTCACAATCTCTGTTTTTGTTTCCTTAATAGAGCAGCCTGCAGAAGCATACACTTGTATAGGTATGTATTTGTAAGAATGGGTGAGAGGGTGAGTGGGACCAAAGTCTAGCTTGTCCACGAGTCAACACAACTTGTACCCTCTGCCCCAAAGCCCCAAGATGAGCATCACCAGGAAGGGATGCCTCCTTCATTGCTCCACTTCCTCTTATCGAGCCTGTGGATGCTACCTATTTACCCATCCATGGCATGAAAAGCTAGAAAGAAGAACCATTCCGCAGACAGAGTCTCTATTAAGTTTATCTCTTGTCTGTCATCAAATTTTGGTTCATCTAGATATCTTTCCGGGTCCTTAAGGGTTATGGAAAAGCTGATCATTTTTCTCTAGTTATCTGGGATAATATCTTAAAAATCAGGCCGTGTTTTTTTTTTTCTCTCTTCGGGCATCTTATCCAAGAAGTGAAGACTAATTGGCCACTTTAAAGCAAAGCACACATAATGTAGCAACTATATGAAACATTAAGACTGTAACATATCTTACCTCTTTTTTTCCTCTACCCATGTCCTTTGTTCCTGATATTTTCTCTTCTTGGACAAGCTGCAAATTTGAATCCTTCTTTCTTACCTTCTTCATCTTCTAGATAATAGAAATGTATTCTTCAATAAAATCTATATCTCTCCCTTTTCCAAAATCCGAATCTCTCCTTTCACTTAAGTTCTCAGCCCTAAAATCTTATTCCTTGAAAGCAAAGGATAAAGTTCCTGACTTGCCATGCATCAAAATGTTGATTTTGAGGCTTTAAAGCCTGTTAAGATGTTTTGCAGTTTTAATCAAGTTTTGCATGTGATTCTTATGCTTACTAAAGTTTAAAGAAAGGAAATGAGTTATTTGGCCAAAAGAAGATCAATCAGTATAACATATTATTGTTATAAAAAAAGAAGATAATGATATCTTGGCAAGAAAATTCTGTTGTAATGAAAGAGAAGTGTTAAAGGAATCAAAGAAACAAAATTAACAGTTTTCACTTGCTCCTGAGAGTTGCCAGCAAATAATGGAAGTGATTTAGACAATGGAATCCAGTTTAGAGAAGGCTCCAAGGTTACCATACAAGGAACCAGGAGCCAAGGAGCTATTCTGTGATGATATTGGACAGAGCACAGTATCTACAAACTTCCTATTTCTTATCCATAAAACCAGAGGGTTGTCCAGCTACCTTTAAATTCTCTTTCAAACCTACAACTATAGGAAACAGGTCGTTCCTAAAACTTAAATTCAAGGCATATCTGTATTAAATACTGTCAAGCATGTCAAATAAGAATTTATTGTTATTCATATGCCTAACTGGCATTATTTTAAAAGATAAACTCCTGAATGTAAGGATGATGGAAAATTTTCATTTAAATTTCTTGAGTCTGTGTCAACTTATTTCCAGTTTCTTTAATTTTACTTATATGACATGAGTAATCAACTTGATGACAGTGAAAATTTTAACTCTGCCTACCTTAAAATATTTGTGGGAAATGTCTTCAAAATCGAGAAAAATAACTCAAAATCATAGTGGACAGCAAGAAAGGAGGTGCCTACAAAGCAGTAGTTGGTACAAGCAACAATAATAATAACGTGGGGTCTATTATGCCACAAAAGTCCAGAAGAGGAAGGAATGCTGATAATCACTTAACAGCAAAGTTGCTGCTGGCTTCTCAAGGGTAGTTACCAGCACTCAAATGTTTTTGTTGTCTGGAAAAATTGTCCAGAGTTCAGAAACATCACTTCTGTTGACCCTAACAAGATTCCTGTGTCCCAGGATTTTGAAGTAGGTGAGAAAGTAGTCTGCGTTGGGGGTCACCAAAACTCTATATCGTGGATGGGTAATTGCTATGACTTAGCTACCCAGTGGATATCGCTCGCTGCTGCTGCTTCTGCTAAGTCGCTTCAGTCGTGTCCAACTCTGTGCGACCCCAGAGACGGCAGCCCACCAGGCTCTCCCGTCCCTGGGATTCTCCAGGCAAGAACCCTGGAATGGGTTGCCATTTTATAGGTATACAGATGTTAGGTGAAGGGAGAGGTTCGTAGGGGATACANGGTTTTCGTGGGGAAGCACGTGGGGAGAAGAAACACCTGTACGGTAGTCAGGGCCAGTGGCCTTCCTGTTTGGCCCTGTCCGGGGAGAGCAGCCTGACACCTGGGTCCGCTTGCACTCCGAACTCATCAGCCAGCGCCTGGGGTTCTGGAGCGCGCGGGCAAGCCAGGCCAAAACAAGGGAGAAGGAGGGGAAATTGCAGGTTTCTCTGGATGTATTAGGCTTCTTACCCAACAAGGCCTTTTAAAGAAGGAATGCTGACCTGAAGTACAGGATATTGGAGGAAAATGAAAGTGCCAGAGCAGAAGCTCTCGAAAGGTGGCAGTTTTCTGTTGTTGCTTAAACAGGAGAACTTTTCTTTTGAGCTCCCCGAGGTTGGGAAAGTCGCTCAAATGGTTCTGACTTCCACAGACCCTCTCCACAAATGGGGACAGTCTCGGGTTTTAGACATTCGCTTCAGAGAAGAAGAATCTGAAATAGGTGCTGGAGGTGGCATTGGCAGATGGCCCCCGTAGAGAAAGAATAGGATAATTGAGTGCCGGGCTTGGGGTAGGCTCCTGTTCTTCCTTGTTGTGCTGTGTGGCCAGATTAAATCAAGGGCAGTGCAAGAACTGTTTGAGAGAGAAAGGGGTTCTGAAAGGCCTTGGGTAAAGGGAATTTCCTTTTACCTTATACCTCCTGAGGGGGATCTCTTAGGTCTAGACGGTTGGAAAGAAAGAGCAGACCCCTATGGAGAATCCTCTCTATTCAGGCCAGAGTATTGCTGCCTCCAGGTGGGTGGTGGGAACTGTTCTGCCTGCTGTCTGCCAATGGGTAGTTGGTTTTTTTTTTTTTTTAGTATTGTGGCCAGTTGCCTTGGAACCAATGTCATTCTTTGGCCACCACCACCCCCTTCTTTTTTTTTATCCCCCTCCTTTCAGGTTGAAGTTACATATTTGAAGTCATTTTCCTTCAATAAGGTGAAATTTAACTTTTCAGTGAAAAATGTTAACTTTGCAGTGAGGAGCATTTTGCCTACAAAAGATACATTATGTGGAAAAGTTGGGGCGGGAGTGGGGAACCAGAAGGAAAGAAGACTAGGTGGAGGGGATGGGACTCTTTTTTTCCCCCAAGACCTCTTTAAACTTTTAGGGAATTCATTGCAGAAGAGGTGCCTTTCCCTGACACTTCTTTCAAGCCCCAGAAAAAAAGCAGTTGAAAAGAGCTTGTGGAGCAGATTCCTTGAGTTTTAATGACTGTCTTGCCTGCTCTGTAAGGAAAAGGGCTGTTTTACATTATTAACCTAAAAAGCACAAAGAAATATCACATTTTTATGAGAGTGCACTCCTTGCTATGGAGCATCAGGCATCTTTCTTTAGAATTCACCAATGTTCTGGTTTTGACTTTGAGCCTTACATAAGTGACTGTGGATGGCTTGGGAAACATGAAGATAATTGGCACCAGTCCAGATCAGACTGCCTAAACTAGCATCATGGTAGCACTTGCTGAGCTGTGGTTAGAGGGCACTTGTGTTACGTTTTCTTCCTCACTGCATGACCTGTAGAGTATTATACACCTGACAACTCCTTATTTCACCTGAGTACTCTCCATTTCGCCCTTAAAAGTATGTTATATGACCAGTGCATGTAAAGGGCGTCGCAAGGGCAGTATATTTACATTTTGGAAAATCAGTGACCTCAAAAGCCACATTGGGGAGGGGTGGGTGCCCACTCACAGTTGATCTTACAAGACATCTTGGAATCACCCAAGTACTGTTTGCAAGTACTTCTGATTTGCTGTCCCATCACAGCTTTGGTGAGCCTAAGCTACACACCAAGGGAGTAGATCAAGGGTCCCCAAACTTTGATTGACCGATTTTCTAATTTCTAGAGCATGGGCACCAAGGCCTATTTAGTCATCCGTAAAATGGTAATCACAAAAATAGAAGTCAAAACAATGAGACTATAATTTTAAATCAATTTTTGTATTTTTTTGTCATTCCTCAGTGGTATCTTACCTTCACCTCACTCAGGGGTGTACACATCCCATATTGGAGACTCTTGGTCGACAGAGCAGAGATTTTATTTTATTCAGCGTGGAGGGCACAGAGCCCGGTACCCAGGAAGCACTTTAAAAATGTTGCAGTGAATAAATAAGGACTTCAGGGCACACCAAGGGGCAGAATTGGGGATTGGAATTCAGCCCTCATTCCCACATGGGATTGCCAAACTCGGCATTCTCAGCATTTAGCCTTTTGTCCAGATCTGAGAAGGCCCCAGAGTGAGGAGGCTACCTGCTTCTTCTCCTTTAGGCTCGTTTAAACTTGTTCAGTCTAACAGTGTCTATTTCCTGCCGAAAGCTGCATTATCCAAGTCTAGGGGCAAAATCAGATCTAATCCTCAGTATTGTTGATGAGATTCTTGTGTTCACAGCATCGGCTGCACCTGTAGTGATTATTTACATTTCGCAGCAGCAGTTCCCCATCCTATGTCACAGTGCAATGGCTTGTCACACTTCACCCTGAGATGTTTGAAAGGAAGTGCTCTGACTAGTATTAAAATTCCAACGTGTATTTTTACTCAAAAAGATTCAAGGTTATTCCTCTATTAGATCTAATAAGGTCCATCTTAATCACCTGTGTTCAAGATTCTTGATGGGGAGATAAAGAGATGAAGACACCGTGGAGGTGGGGAAGGGATTGTGAATGTATGTTCTCTGCTTTGTGTGGCCATAAAGTTTGAGACCTGTAGGGACACAAATTTCCACATCCTAGGTTATATCTGGTACATAGTTTTAGGATTGTAAAGGCTGTTTCTGTGGCTTTGTGGAGAGGGTACTAGGTTTGAGCCCTTGACCGTAATAGTTCTTACCATGCTTCTCAGTAATTGGGTGCCTTGAGCAAGTCATTCTACCTTTTTTTCGGGAGGTGGGTGACAGTTTTTCATTTGAAAAATGAGGTCATTGGATTCACTAGGTCCTATTTAGGCTGCTTGTAGCTTCCAGATGTTCTATGATTTTATAATCCTTTCACAGTTTTAGGATGGCAAGGTGACTATAGCATTCTGCTGCTTTCGTGAAAAGGTCCCAGAAGGATCTGAATATCCTTCTGGTTGAAGTTGCACAAGCCTATTTATTGCCACTCACTCTGAGGAAGAGTCCTTTGTGTTTAGAAGTGTGTGTTAGGAAATTTGCCATGGAGACTTGTTACAGAATGCCTAACTAGCTAAGGCACTTTGCTGGGGTAGAATAGCCCCACTTGTTTCCTGTCGGTATGGCTTCACACTTGGAAAATAAAATCACTCTGTTTCAGTAATTTGGATACTGTACAAAAAGTTACTCAACGTCCTCACTTCCATGTAATTAGTCATAATCTCTCCAGCCTTCACAGTGTGCGTACCCTGTACAGAGGCAGGTTAGCAAGCTTTCTATATAAAATTGATGGTTACCTGAGGGGCTTTGAAGGGTTTTAAAAAATAATCTGTTGTTTTTTCTTCTTTGGAAAGCATCATCTCAAATTCTTCCCTAAGGTGTACTTTTTTCATGATACCAAGCACCTTTCTTTTAATAGTATTATTTGAAAATATTTTCTTATGCTTCCTCTAATGTTAGTTGTATTCCCAGGCAGGTCAGTAATCAGTGGCTAAATGTTTATGCCTTTTTGATGGTCAAGTNTTTTTCTTCTTTGGAAAGCATCATCTCAAATTCTTCCCTAAGGTGTACTTTTTTCATGATACCAAGCACCTTTCTTTTAATAGTATTATTTGAAAATATTTTCTTATGCTTCCTCTAATGTTAGTTGTATTCCCAGGCAGGTCAGTAATCAGTGGCTAAATGTTTATGCCTTTTTGATGGTCAAGTCTTGATATCTTGGTGTCTGAATTACTGTCTGTAAATTTCATTGTTAGCTTATTTTCTGTCTCTCTAGCAAAGTATTTGTATTATATACCAGGGAACTTTGCTCTAAACAAGAGCAATATATGAACATCTTTGAGTACAGGTCCTTCATTTCACAAACTAGTGAACTGCTGGATTTTCTTTCAATTCAAAAGGAAAGAGCATTCTGCTGGGAATACGGAGAGCTGGTTTCCAGATCTGTCAATAAATCACACAAGTGACCTTGAGTGGTGACATACTTAACCCTTCAGGGCCTTGGTTTCTTCACCTGAGAATAAGGAAGTAAACAACTCTTACTGCCAAGAGTTTTCTTTCTATTTGATTTGATTTTTTCCCAATACGTTTGTCTGATTCTCTCTCTTGTGTTAAGAGTAGTGTAGGGGTCTCAATCCTGAAATCTCTCCCCTCCCCAGAACACTTCTCCAGTTGTCCAGCTCTACTGGAATGCATCCATTGACTGGGAAACGCACTGCCTCGCAAGGCAACAATGTGCTGGGTGTGGTCTGAGTTGTACCCAGGATTTAAGCCAGCGACTCTCCTTCTGGGGCTCCTGAAGGCTTGTGGTAGCCACTAATACTTTATGATTCTCAGTCCAGCTCAGTGATAATGACAGTTATGGTATCACAAGCATTTAATGTCCAGGCACTCGGCTCTTACCATTAGCGTCGTAAGGTAACATTTGACAACTTAATCTCTTAGGGAAGATCAAAGTTCTGTACTGGGAGGTGGATCCAGGCAAGTTTGGGCATTTTCTTGGCTTCTGTCAGGTTACCTCTCAAATTCTTATTTTAGGCATCTTTATAGTAGAAAGCACTGACAGACAACCTGCGAGTTTGTGTTTTGGTCCCTGGTCTCCTTGGTTGTGCTTATTTATCCTTTTATTCCCATTTTTCTTATCAAGAAATAATGGATATTGGTGACTAATGGCTCTCACTCCTTCAGTCTCTCTGCAAGTTGTAAGGCTCTTTTAGTGACTCTTTGAAATTTTTCCAAGACTGTTTCTCACTTTTTCTCTTTAAAAAAAAAAAGGATATATTTCCATAAAAGCTCAGTATTTATCAGTATACCTGGGTTAAAAGTTAAATCCTCCCCAATGTGCCCTTAACTCTGAAAAATGTAACTAATGTAACTTGATAAGACAGCTTTTCTTTTTTTTTTTTAACTAGAGATCAAGGTTTTGACTTTAGAAATGTATTATCTAGCTTGCTCTTTAATTGCCTTCTGCAACCTTTAAGTTTTCGGCAATGCCAAAAGCTTGTTTTTCTATGTAGACAAGGGTATGGCTAATTGTTTCCCCCTTTCCCCCCAGTTTTGTTCAGTGAAGTGTAGTTTTTCGAAAGATTCATTGAGGAAAGTAAAATACTTTAGCTTTAAAGTCTGTCAGTGAAGAAAAAACAGTTAAGGCATTTAACAAGTCAGTACTCTTACACAATAACTAATTTGTTTGCCTTCCCAGATATTTCTTTTGTATTTCAACACTTGATGGGCAGACAGCAGGCCAGGTATCTGCTCTATTGTCTGAAACTGAATGAATTCAAAACTGAATTTAGAAATGATTTTCTAGTTCATATACATTTAGTAACATCTCAACTTTCTAAAGATTTGAGCCAGTTAC
The DNA here is from genome assembly GCA_006410615.1 of Neotragus moschatus. Taxonomy (NCBI): domain Eukaryota; kingdom Metazoa; phylum Chordata; class Mammalia; order Artiodactyla; family Bovidae; genus Neotragus; species Neotragus moschatus. Next base: position 821,855 of record SJYA01002077.1, read on the forward strand.
TACTCAAATACCCTCTTTCAAAGGCAAGATGTGGTTATCTTGTAGTGTACTCTGAAATCACCCACCCATAGACAAATATTTGTTATTAAACTTTGTATATGGCTGGGACTGTTTTTAGCAAATGTATAGAAATGTTGTGTGTCCTGTACAGGCAGTTAAAACTCTGGCTGGGTGGTTGTTTTTAGTCTCTAAAGCATGTTTTGATACCGTTACATATTTTACTAGTTAAAAGAACATGCTAGCCTAGTCCCTCCACCCCTGCAGTAAGATTTGTCTTTTGGCATCTCTTATTTTAAGTGCAAATGGTTGGGGTTCAGGAATGCCCATCTAAGAGTATAAGTTTCAAAAACGAACATTAAAAATATATATTTTGATAGTTCTCTTAGCTTTACTGTACTGAGAGATCTTGTGAGAAAAACATTGAACCACCGCTCTTGGCAGCATGTTGGCCCATTTAGAATATAAGAATATCCTTGTAAGGAAATGTAAACCATAGATATTTTGGGAGGCAGCTGGACCAAGACGGTATACGTTTAGATCCCAGTCTGGTCTGCTGTCTGTGCTAGTGAGAAAACTTGTAGTGGGAAAGCATATTTAATCTCTTATGGAATATTTAATGATACTTTATCGTTTATATTTCATTTGTATTTAAGTATTCTGAATCAAGATAAGTAAAAAGTTAAGTAATCTCCTTGAGTTAGCTACCCGCCCTTTATTTTTACCCTAGGAGAATATAGCTTTTTTTAAACAAAGTTTTAAATATAAAATTGACCATTAAAAGAAAGGAAATGCACACTGACAGCAGAATATTTTTATTCTTTGAATCAGATTTCAGAGCCTGGGATCCAGAAAAATCATAAGTTGGATTCTCCCTGTTGCTGTATATTTTTAAAGTTTTCAGTGGGGAAATTTTCCTTCCCAGGTAGGGCAACCTGACTTTGGCAAGGAGATGGTGCCTTTCCCTTGGTGTTGTGGGAAGGATGACTGCGGAATGGGCCCAGGATTGCTGGGGACTCCATTGGTCCCTTCCCTCCAGGGTCTGAGCACCCACGTGGAGCTCTCAGTATAAGCCACAGGGTCACCCAGTACAAGTGGTGACATCTGACTGCCCTGAAGAGCTTGACTGGAGCTGTTTTCCTAGTGAGATAGACAGTTGGCCATTAGAAGTTTCACTCTTATTCACACTTCTTGTTTGGAAGTGCAGGGTAGGAGGTGTGCTTCCAAGTTGGCAGTCTTCTCTCTGAAACTGGGCTATGATGGTGATTAACTTCTGGCTTTACCTATTTACCTACCAGGTAAGCTTCATGCTAAAAGGCCCTCAGAGAAAGTATATAATGATATGGATACTATGAGAAGGGCTTGGCAGACTAGATTTTTCTCAGGAGAGAGGAGACCTCCTCTTCAGTCTCTCCTTATCTCATATCAAGCATGTACAGAATTCTACAATTTGATCAGAGTTAAGAAAGGAATAGTCAATGCATTTGAACATTTAGTATTATGTTTTAAAGCTTGATTTCCCTGGTGGCTCACATGGTAAAGAATCTGCCTGCAAGGCAGGAGACCAAGGTTCAAACTCTGGGTTGGGAAGATCCCCCGCAGAAGGAAATGGCAACCCACTGCAGTATTCTTGCCTGGAGAATCCCGAGGATGGAGGAGCCTGGTGAGCTACAGCCCATGGAGTCTGCAAGAGTCGGTCATGACTGAGTGACTAGCACTTTCACTTATTATGAAAACATTACATGTGGATTTACTAACCGGTACTTAGCAGTTTATTATAATCCCACTTCTCATCTGTTCGGTATCACTGCTAGTTCTTCTCGTTTGATTAGTGGGGTGTGTTTTAAAATCTTAATGTTTTCTTATCTTTGTAACAAAGCAAAGCTTTTCAGGTTGGTCTTCTGCCCTCCCTAAGGTCATTTTGAATCCGTGGTCTCATAATCCAGCTTTTTATGTCACTGTCTACTCTTCAGTGTTCTTTTTATGCACCTGTTTTTATGATCAAGACTTCAGAAGTGGTTTTATTTTTGAGAGTGTGGTTTCCAGGAATCAAGACCTCTGAGATCCTCAATCTGCGCGCTTGGGGAGATCACTTTTTTTTTTTGAGAGTTTTTAAAATTTCATTTATTTTTGGCTGCCCTGAATCTTAGCTGCTCTGTGGGCCGNGCTTTTTATGTCACTGTCTACTCTTCAGTGTTCTTTTTATGCACCTGTTTTTATGATCAAGACTTCAGAAATGGTTTTATTTTTGAGAGTGTGGTTTCCAGGAATCAAGACCTCTGAGATCCTCAATCTGCGCACTTGGGGAGATCACTTTTTTTTTTAAGAGTTTTTAAAATTTTATTTATTTTTGGCTGCCCTGAATCTTAGCTGCTCTGTGGGCCGTCTCCATTTGCAGCAAGTGGGGGCAGCTCTTGGCTTCTCTTGTTGCAGAGCACAGGCTCTAGGCAGAGCACAGGCTTAGCTGCTCTGCAGCGTGTGGGATCTTCCTGGACTAGGGGTCAATGTCCCCTGCATTGGCAGGCAGATAATTTGCTGCTGGAAGCTTCCCTGATATCCACCAGGGAAGTCCTGGGGATATCACCTAATCCCTTGGGACATCGGCTTTTCCATCTGCAAAAGGAGTTCACTTGACTTCAAGGGTCATAGGTAAGAAATTTCAGCATGACCTGTTTGAGTGACCGCAAGAGAGTCCCTTGGACTGCAAGGAGATCAAACCGGTCCATCCTAAAGGAAATAAGTCCTGAATATTCATTGGAAGTAGTGATGCTGAAGCTGAAACTCCAATACTTTGGCCACCTGATGTGAAGAACTAACTCATTTGAAAAGACCCTGATGCTGGGAAGGATTGAAGGCAGGAGGAGAAGGGGATGACAGAGGATGAGGTGGTTGGATGGCATCACCAACTCTATGGATGTGATTTTGAGTAAATTCCCGGAGTTGGTGATGGACAGGGAGGCCTGGCGTACTGCAGTCCATGGGGTCGCAAAGAGTCGGACATGACTGAGCAACTGAACTGAACTGAAGGACCCATTACATTATGTTGTCATTTCTTTGGGGAGTGACTAAGCAATTGTCTATGTGTGCTATCCCTTTAAGTCATTTAGATTTAGAATTCTAAACTCTGTTTCCCTGTTTCTTTGAATATGTATTAGGTTCATAGCCTGTTGGAAACTTCACAGTGAGCCTTATACTAATGGGAAAATGTCTTCTTGGCTGGCAGGCTTTTCATTCAGAAAACTGTAAAGATCCTGGTGGAGAAAGGACAGCACGTCTGTTTTTATCAAGATCCCTTCTTGTAGGTGGTGCTGCTCCCTTTGCAACAAGAAAGCCTAATGGTTGGGGGTTACAGTTTCTCTAGAGCAGAGAGCTCAGGGAAAGTCATGCTTTCTTGCCTTAGTCTCTGGCTGGCCATTGCTTCCCTGAGATGGCTGGTCAAGTCAAAGGATGCTCTCCTAATAGGGGGACACTTTGTTTCTCCTCCTAGCAAATGGGCAGGTAACCTGAGACAGTGTCAGTGTGATCTTTATGTTTTAAATTTAAGTAGTTATTTTTTGGCTGTGCAGAGTCTTTGTTGCTGCGTGAGGGTTTTCTCTAGTGGGGCTGCTCTTCGTTGCGGCACCTGGGTTTCCCCTTGCAGTGGCTTCTTGTGTTGCAGAGCACGGAGTCAGTAGTGGCGCTCTGTGGGCTTAGTTGCCTTACAGCGTGTGGAATCTTCCCAGACCAGGGATCCAGCCCGTGTCCCCTGTACTGGTAGGTGGATTCTTAACTATTTGACCACCAGGAGAGAAGATGTAATCTCTAGACACTCATTTTCTACTTCCAGACTTTTGAACACTAAGGATTTTCATGCAGTAATGCTCAACTTTTTAAGAAACTTCATGCCAGTGAGTGCCCAGCAGTTTCTCATCACTTTCCATACTGGGGATGGATAAGATTTGTTCAGGTTTGACAGTTTAGCTGGATTCTTGTCTCTTTATATCACTTTGTAACAATATGCAGATTAAAAGATTACTTTCGTACTTTGATATTTTACTTGTTATTGGATACCTGTGTTTTTTTTTTTTTTTTTTTTTTAATGTGTGAGACCAATGCTTGTGTTTTATGGATAAAGAAAAGCTTATGATCCTTGGAGTAATTTTAGAACTAAAATCCCTTTCACACATTGCTCAAAAGTTATATGACATTCTTGGTAAGCACACTTAAATCTTTCTCAGAAACCTTAAAAACTTTTCTGGGTTTCAGTTTAGCTCTGATTTGAAAATGAATTGTAAAGGCGGAGCAGCAGCTAACACATGCGAAAGTGCTAACAACCTATATAGATTGGCTGAGTGTTTCAAATACAGTTGTGCATTTTCTACCCCAGTCTCTTTCTCTAAAAAAAAAAAAATGTTTGAGATGTTTTTCCCATTACCATCTTGACATCTGCCTGGTTACACATGAATAGCTTGACCCAGTCCCTCAGCAGGGAGACTACCATGGCCTTGCTTTCAATAGCCATGTCCCTGACAAAGAAAACATATGGAATATTTCATCCCTGCCCTTTGCAAACAGTCTGGGGCTGTGAGGGCATGCAGCAGAAGGCTTCATCCTTCATGGTAAGTTGGCAAGTTTGTGTGCTAACCACAGGCTCTGCTGTTAGCAATCAGACTGTGTTTTCCAAAGCCCCATTACATTCTGTGGAAAGGCAATCTCGTGTTTTGGATAAATCAGTGTCTAATATTAGTTTGAATTCAGTTTATATGACCAGCTTCCATAGTGGGGTTTTCTACTAGATCAGTTATTTCACCAAAGGGAATTTGTGTGTGTATTCGGAATGTTTCAAGGCTGTTCTCCCAGGTTTGATATGTGGCGTCCGTTTGATGGATAGAATGATAGAACATGCCTTGAGGACTGTCTGCCTTGATGTTTATCTTGTCAATCTGCAGAGGGAGGTCCATTGATCATTCTCCTGCTAGCCAAGGCCCACCGCATTGACCTTTAAGGTTTCTGTTGCATAGCACCAGCTTCTACTGGGGACTTGGTTTCAGTTCAGCAAGCATTAACGGCTTTGCTTTGTGGCATCTAAATCCACAGTGTGGAGGCTTGTCAGCAGGTGTAGCAGGAGAGGGCCAAGAATGTGGAAAAGAGGGATAAATCAACTGCTGTCTTTTTCAGGTCTTCTTCTACATTAAAAGAATTTGCCCTTGGCACTACCCTGGCTTATGTGGCATTGCAGAAGGGGGAGTGGAAAAAAAGCAACACCCTATGACACCAAAGATGAGAAGATTCATGACTTTGTCGGAGGAAATAACGACATACATTTCGTCAGGGTCCTTTCCAGCCCTTAAGTTACCCGAGCTTGAATTTCTAGTTCTATTGTTTCTTAGATGTGCTGGCTGGATTTGTCAGGAGTGGATGACAGCTTGAAAAGGAAGTGAGTTTTATCCCTGTTTTATCCCTGATAGAGGCAAATATTTAAATGTATACATCTCATCTAGAAGGTATTTCCTTTTTAAGATTTTTTTAAAAATTTTATATTAAAGTATAGCCAATTAACAACGTTGTGATAGTTTCATGTGGACAGCAAAGGGACTCAGCTGTGTAGAAGATATTTCTGATGGTTCTTGCTCTTATTACGGAACACTTGCTGTCAATCAACATGCTAACAGATGCTGCCTCTCACATTTTCTTATATTCATTCTTCTTGTAGTTCTTGATTATAATACATTTCCTTTAAATTTGGAAAGTTATATTTTAAAAAGTTCTTGGGAGTTTATATTTTAAAAACTTTTGGTTTTCCAGTTATTCATGAATGAGTCTATCTGAGGTTCCCCTCACTTTCTGTTAGTGACTCTGTATGTTTATTCTAAAATAACTGGTATAATCTCCAGTGTTCCATCTTCCTTCTTTGACTGCTTAACTGATCTTCATAACTATGAATTCATAGGGAAAACTCCCCTAAACCTCTCAGTCTTAAAAGCTCACCCTTTCTGGTGTACAGGAATATAGCCACCAACACTGCTCCGATCTAGAACATCCCTATCACCCATCCTGTGCCCTTGGTAGTCAACCTCTCTCCCCACTTCTGGTCCCTGGCAACTGATGATCTCTCTTCTGCCTTGGGTCACATAGTATTTTGCATTTACCAGAATGTCACATAAATGGACAGTAACACATTGTAGTCTTGTGCCTGGCTTCTTTGACTTATCGTAACGCGTTTGAGATTCTACCCCGTAGTTCCCGTCTCGTTGCGTTTCTGTATGTAATATTCCTTTTTATTGTCAAGGAGTATTCATTATATTTAGTGGAGTAGTGTGTTAGTCACTCAGTCATGTCTGACTGTTGGCAACTCCTTGGACTGTAGCCCACCAGGCTCCTCTGTCACTGGAATTTTTCAAGCAAGAATACTGGAGTAAGTTGCCATTTTCTTCTCAAGGGGATCCTCCCGACCCAGGGATTGAACCTGTGTCTCCTGCACTGCAGGCAGATTCTTTATCATCTGAGCCACCACAGCTTCCCTGGTATTCCATTATATGGATGTACCCCAATTTTATCAGTTCCACAGTTGAGGGACATCTGCTATTTGTCCAGTTCTTGGAGTAACAAGAATAAAGCCATTGTGAATATTCATATAGAGGTTTTGTATGAACATGTAGAGGTTTTCATTTCACTTGTATAAGTACCTAGAAGCGAGCTCCTGGGGCATATGGTAAGTATATGTTAATAAGAAAACTGTCTAGATTTTAATGTCTTAGAGGTTTGATATCCCTCATTACTTATAGCCTCAGTATGTTGTTAACATGGTATGTATGAGGCATTTGCAGAAGTCTCTAAAGATTGGTTATGTTTAAATGTCTGTGCTTTTACCAGAGTAGAATTCTTAGCCTTCTTTTTGATACCCAGCAGTTAACTCTGATACCCCAGGGATTCGTGTGGAAATGAGACCAAAGTGGAGCATTTTGCTGACAGTGAACAAACTTTGCATTATTAGTGCATTTGTGTTTGGAAAGTCTGATTCAAAAAAATGGAAATTTGGTAAGGAATTGCTAGGCCTTCTTGTGTATTTGGCATGTTACATGTGGCATGGTTCCCATTTTATGGCTGAGCAAACGAAGTTGGAAAGGGTTAGGTAACTCGTGCTGACGTCCCAGTTAGTGGGTGGTAGTTGGTGTTTGGTATTTACTTGTCCATCCTGTAGTTAACTTGGAGAGTTCACAGTTTCAGAAAAGGGAAAGGTTATAATTTAAAAGAAATGGTGAGAAGCTACAGATTATTACGGGGGGAAGAAAACAGAATTGAAAATTAAGCATCCTCAAAAAGCGTACACATGTATGTGTGTACATGCAGTGGGAGACTATCACTTGATTTAGAAGTAACTTATGTTCAGAAATCAATTCAGGACTTCCCTGGCAGTCCAGTGGTTAAGATTCCACACTTCCACTGCAGTGGGTATGGGTTTGATCCCTGGTCAGGAAACTAAGATCCTACATGCCATGCAGCTTGGCCAAAAAAAAAATAAATTTACCAGGTAAAATTATGTTTTATTCATGGCAGAATTAAAAATAAAAAAGTCTTCCTCACTTGATCTCCTTGCTTTCTGTACATCTTTGTTTAAAAGCTTTCACATCGTTTTCTATGTTAATAGTGTTTTTCCATGTCAGGAAAATAAATATTAGTTGTGTGTCTTTTGGCTTGGTCTTTTTTTTGTGGAATTCCCTCGACTGGTATATGAAGATCAGATCCTTTAGCATACTCACTTTTTGGTTTCTTAAGGAGAAACAAATTTCTGAATTTGCTTCTTTAAACCAAAACCCTGAAGTAAATTAGAAAGCAAAGTGTGCAGTATGATGGTTTCCATATAGCTGCCCCCTTTCACTCACTGGAATTTCCTGCCTCTCCTGTTGAAGATGTTTTTATAGGGAAGTCAGCATAAAAGTGAATCACCCATGAGCCTTTTTTTCCCCCCTCAAGGCATTTCATGTAGTCAACTTGGTATTAATTTAGCTGGTACTCTTCAGTTGACTTGAACACCGTGTTTTTGGATTGTGAGCTGATGTTTATTAAGCTGTTAATATTTTACAGACTGAATGGGTTCCTGTTTGAATCTGTGTGCTCTTTCCTTTAACAGCAGGGCTGTTCACGACCGAATCTGTGACCACAGTTTTGATTTTGAATGTACCAGCCCCCAGCTCAGAGGGTCATTTACCTGGTAACAGTGCAGGTGGTCTTTTGGAAGCATTTTGCAATTTTATTTCACTGAAGTTGCATTCTTTGTCATGAAGAGCTGCTTCATGGTCTGTCTTGCCATACAAATAAACCATTATCATCATCTTGTTATGAACATAGATGCTAAAAATAACAAATGTCATTGAATACCAGGCATTGGGTGAAGCGCCTTTGCATGTATTATCCGTTTAATACTCCTATCAGCCCTCTAAAGCACATGCTTTTATTTTCCATTTGATAGATGGAGAANACTGCACGCAGCCAAAAATAAAGAAAGAAAGGGCTTTAGGAGTTCCTTCAGAGGCCCAGTTGGGTGTAGGGAGAGTGCTTGGAAGCGTCATCTTGAAGCAGTTAATGTATGCATGTATGTCATGTACACATTGGTTTGGAGGATGGACTGGGGCAGGCAGGAGGTAACTGCAAATTTTCACGCCTGGGTGGACAAGCCCCAGACAAAAGTGAAAGCTGTGGAATGGGAGAGAATGAGCGAATCTGGGTCACTGGGAAGGATGGAAAGCCGATATAAAGGACGAAGGGGAAGCAAAAGGACCAAGGGTCCACCAGTCTGGGAAACCAAGGCTGAGCTTGCTAGCAGTGTGATTCAAGTTAATAGTGATGGAAGCTGCTGTGAAAAAATTAATGCACTCAGATGTGGGTTCGGTTTAAAGTGATGGTAGAACAGCAAGTGAGGTCCATGGGCAAGTCAAACGCACCTGAACTCGAGAGAAGGCTGGATAATTACAACTACCACTACTGCTGACATTTCTAGAGGATTTACCACATTCCAGGCATTGTTCTGGGGCTTCCCTGGCAGCTCAGCTGGTAAAGAATCTGCGTGCAATGCAGGAGACTTGAGTTCAATCCCTGGGTTGGGAAGATCCCCTGGAGAAGGGATAGGCTAATGCCAGTATTCTGGCCTGGAGAATTCCATGGACTGTATACTCCATGGGGGTTTGCATGGATTAATTTATTTAAATTCTCCAAAATCCCTAAGGCTTCCCAGGTGGCACAGTGGTAAAGAATCCTCCTACCAATGCAGGAGACATGTCCCTGGATCCCTGGATAGGGAAGATCCCCTGGAGAAAGAAATGGCAACTCACTCCACTATTCTTGCCTGGAAAACTCTCACAGAGGAGCCTGGTGAGCTATAGTCTGTGGGGTTGCAAAAGAGTCAGACACAGTTAAGCCAGAGAGCAAGCATGCACCAAGCCTAAGACCCAGCTACTACGATCCTCAGCCTGTAGGCTGCAACAGTGAGGCTTTTGGGAAGTTATCCATGCCCAAAGTCCTTGCTTACAATTGAATTTAATGGAAATTTCAACCTCAGGGAAGTCCAATGCATAGAAGTTATTGCAAAAAAATATGACTATGAATAAACTCATTGAATAAAAGAAGGAGCAAAATGCTATTAGCAAACACTTATCATAGCATGTTTGTACGGGCCCAGTGGCCTGGGAAATCCCAAGAACAGCCAGGAGCCCGGCGGGCTACAGTCCAGGGGGTCGGTCACAAAGAGTCAGACATGGCTGACCGACCACAGAACTCCTGTCCCCAGGAGTTCTCCAAGCAAGCACTTTCCATGAACCAACCCACTTAATCCTCACAACAACCCCAAGGGGTAGGTACTGTTACTCTTCCTGAAACACCAATAAAGAAAGAGGGCTGAGATGAAGTCAGCTGCCCAGGCTCACATGGCTGGTGTGTGGTGAAGCTGGCATTCAGATCACAGGATTAGAAGGAAGATTAGAAGGAAGAGGGTAAGGCCAGAACCCCATCCCCACCCTTCACACTGCCCGTAAAAGATGAGGCGTCCCAGGCCGGGGAGGACGTGGGGGCCGGTAAAGGGCCCACCACGGCCATCGGCCGGTCCTTAGCGTCCAGACTGCTAACCAGTCGGGAGGTGCCGAGGAAAAGCCTTTGAATCTGGCCCGGGGGTCACCATTGACCTTTCGGAAAGCGTTTCAGTAGAATGATGTGGGCAGAAGTCTGAAGGCAGAGGGTCAGGAAGTGAATGCGTGGGTAGGACAGGCTNCGTCCAGACTGCTAACCAGTCGGGAGGTGCCGAGGAAAAGCCTTTGAATCTGGCCCGGGGGTCACCATTGACCTTTCGGAAAGCGTTTCAGTAGAATGATGTGGGCAGAAGTCTGAAGGCAGAGGGTCAGGAAGTGAATGCGTGGGTAGGACAGGCTGACAGCCAGCGTAAGCCTCCCATTTGGCAGCGAGCAGAGCAAAGGACTGGCAGAAGCCAGGAGGAGCAGGGCCCACAGAAGGGCTGCTCAGAAAGTAGGTCATGGGTTCCAGGGGCTCGGAGGCACTTCTGTTTAGTGAGGTAAACATGTTCTAAAGTTAATGACAGTTGTACAACCCTGGGAAGATACTAAAAACCATTGCTCTGCACCCTCTGAACGAATCGTGTGGTATGTAAAGTGTATCTCAATACAGACACACACAGGAGGAGGGAGAGAGAGCAGGGCTATTTAAGGATGGGTTAAGAGGACAGGAGAGAAGGGAAGGAGCTACAGTTTGGGCAGTCAGATCCCTGGCCTCAGTCCTTACTAACATCCTAGCTGCATGGCCTGATGGAACAAGACATTCAGCCCAGCCCATCCTCCCAGTTTTCAGACAAGGAAACCAAGGCCACAGAAGTAACCAGTTTGCTTTATGCCCCTTACTTTTTTTTTTTTTTTTT
>SJYA01002077.1:833834-858611 GCA_006410615.1 Neotragus moschatus
TCCCGACCCAGGGATTGAACCTGTGTCTCCTGCACTGCAGGCAGATTCTTTATCATCTGAGCCACCACAGCTTCCCTGGTATTCCATTATATGGATGTACCACAATTTTATCAGTTCCACAGTTGAGGGACATCTGCTATTTGTCCAGTTCTTGGAGTAACAAGAATAAAGCCATTGTGAATATTCATATAGAGGTTTTGTATGAACATGTAGAGGTTTTCATTTCACTTGTATAAGTACCTAGAAGCGAGCTCCTGGGGCATATGGTAAGTATATGTTAATAAGAAAACTGTCTAGATTTTAATGTCTTAGAGGTTTGATATCCCTCATTACTTATAGCCTCAGTATGTTGTTAACATGGTATGTATGAGGCATTTGCAGAAGTCTCTAAAGATTGGTTATGTTTAAATGTCTGTGCTTTTACCAGAGTAGAATTCTTAGCCTTCTTTTTGATACCCAGCAGTTAACTCTGATACCCCAGGGATTCGTGTGGAAATGAGACCAAAGTGGAGCATTTTGCTGACAGTGAACAAACTTTGCATTATTAGTGCATTTGTGTTTGGAAAGTCTGATTCAAAAAAATGGAAATTTGGTAAGGAATTGCTAGGCCTTCTTGTGTATTTGGCATGTTACACGTGGCATGGTTCCCATTTTATGGCTGAGCAAACGAAGTTGGAAAGGGTTAGGTAACTCGTGCTGACGTCCCAGTTAGTGGGTGGTAGTTGGTGTTTGGTATTTACTTGTCCATCCTGTAGTTAACTTGGAGAGTTCACAGTTTCAGAAAAGGGAAAGGTTATAATTTAAAAGAAATGGTGAGAAGCTACAGATTATTACGGGGGGAAGAAAACAGAATTGAAAATTAAGCATCCTCAAAAAGCGTACACATGTATGTGTGTACATGCAGTGGGAGACTATCACTTGATTTAGAAGTAACTTATGTTCAGAAATCAATTCAGGACTTCCCTGGCAGTCCAGTGGTTAAGATTCCACACTTCCACTGCAGTGGGTATGGGTTTGATCCCTGGTCAGGAAACTAAGATCCTACATGCCATGCAGCTTGGCCAAAAAAAAAATAAATTTACCAGGTAAAATTATGTTTTATTCATGGCAGAATTAAAAATAAAAAAGTCTTCCTCACTTGATCTCCTTGCTTTCTGTACATCTTTGTTTAAAAGCTTTCACATCGTTTTCTATGTTAATAGTGTTTTTCCATGTCAGGAAAATAAATATTAGTTGTGTGTCTTTTGGCTTGGTCTTTTTTTTGTGGAATTCCCTCGACTGGTATATGAAGATCAGATCCTTTAGCATACTCACTTTTTGGTTTCTTAAGGAGAAACAAATTTCTGAATTTGCTTCTTTAAACCAAAACCCTGAAGTAAATTAGAAAGCAAAGTGTGCAGTATGATGGTTTCCATATAGCTGCCCCCTTTCACTCACTGGAATTTCCTGCCTCTCCTGTTGAAGATGTTTTTATAGGGAAGTCAGCATAAAAGTGAATCACCCATGAGCCTTTTTTTCCCCCCTCAAGGCATTTCATGTAGTCAACTTGGTATTAATTTAGCTGGTACTCTTCAGTTGACTTGAACACCGTGTTTTTGGATTGTGAGCTGATGTTTATTAAGCTGTTAATATTTTACAGACTGAATGGGTTCCTGTTTGAATCTGTGTGCTCTTTCCTTTAACAGCAGGGCTGTTCACGACCGAATCTGTGACCACAGTTTTGATTTTGAATGTACCAGCCCCCAGCTCAGAGGGTCATTTACCTGGTAACAGTGCAGGTGGTCTTTTGGAAGCATTTTGCAATTTTATTTCACTGAAGTTGCATTCTTTGTCATGAAGAGCTGCTTCATGGTCTGTCTTGCCATACAAATAAACCATTATCATCATCTTGTTATGAACATAGATGCTAAAAATAACAAATGTCATTGAATACCAGGCATTGGGTGAAGCGCCTTTGCATGTATTATCCGTTTAATACTCCTATCAGCCCTCTAAAGCACATGCTTTTATTTTCCATTTGATAGATGGAGAAACCCATTGCGGGAGTGGGGAGGTGAGGGTGCACAGGTAATAAATAAGGTTTTGTAGATGAGATGTTGGATCTTGCTTTTTCAGACCAGGATTATTTGGTTGAGTGGGTTATATGGGGCAGTGTCCTTTAGTCCGCTTCTTAAAGGTAGGCCTTTATCTTTGTGTGGTGGATATCATGAACTACTTGTTTTATAGATGAGGAGTTCGTTCTGGAGAGATTAAATCTGTTTGTTCTCAGCTTGAAGTGTTCTTAGCTCCTTAGAATGTAGATTCAGACCCTTCTAAATCTTAAAGGTCTCTGGTGTGATGGTCCTAATAAAAATCTTGTGTGTGTTATGAGCCACTCAGCAAAGAGGCTGTATTTACATGTATTTATAGAGCTCAGATAGTAAAGAATCCACCTACAGTGTAGGAGATGCAGGTTTGATCACTAGGTTGGAAAGATCCCCTGGAGAAGGAAATGGGAACTTACTCCAGTATTCTTGCCTGGGAAATCTCATGGACAGGAAGCCTGGCAGGCTACAGTCCATGTGGTGGCAAAGAGTCAGACAGGACTGAGCCACTAACACTTTCACTTTCACACATGTGTATGTATGTTTACATACACATACATTAATTACATGTTTAAAGATCTTGTGTCTATTTAGCATTTTTTCAGCATTTCAACGACATGAATCATAACCAAATTTTTGCTAATATTTTTCTGACCTTCCCTCCTTTCTTGAAAGTTCACTTCTTTTAAGAACTGGTAGAAGACTGTTGGTCTGGTTCATGTTCTCCATTTAACCTGGTAGAAATCCAGTTGCATTTAGTATTTGCCCAGAACCATTGGTAGCCTTCCAGGGTATGTTGACAAAACAGAGGAGAAGGAAGCCTGTTATCAGAGTAGATGGTCTTTTCTTTATGTAAATCTTTAATATTTAATGAGACTTTGACTTGTGTTACCTGTGGCTTATGCTTGTCGGATGGCAAGATTTTCTGTGCTTCTCCCTTGTTTATTGTCCAGTCTTTCAGGGTCCAGTACTTGACTGACATTGTAGGTGAGGTGAGTAAAACAGCTTTGTGGGAATAATTTTATCAGTTCAAACTATTTTCTGAGGGCTGTTAATATTGGTATAGTGGTTCATGAAATAAGCTCTAAAGTAATAATTACTTATTGGGTTAATAAGTCATTGCTTTAAAAATTAATTTGTTCAGCACATATTTTGTAAGTATTAAGAATTGTTCTTGGAGATGGAGACACAGATATTGTCAGATATCTGACAATATCTGACAGTGTCCCTCTCTTCATGTAACTTAGCTGGCTTGGGCTGGAGTAGGGGTGGTGGTAGACAGTAAAAAAATAAACCTAATAAACATATAAGATCAGCTAATATTAAGTACTATCAAGAAAAATAAAACAGGATGAAGGGGCCTCACTTTTTAAGAGTTGCCAGGGAAGCCTTGAATCCCAGAGTGATTAGGGTAATTACTGATTAAGAGAGTCAGTCAGTATCTGTTGGAATATGAACCCATCTTAAGCATTGGCAAAACTAGATTTTAAAAGTTCCTCCCCACCCCGTAATTATAATTTAGTTAAAACATACAAAGATTATGTGCGTTGTGTGCATTTTCACATGCCGTAGTAAACTGGTATATATCAGTACAGTGGACTACTACACAGCAGTAAGCTAGCCATGTTGATACATGCATGAGCACGGATGGTTCCCATGGGCATTATGCTGGGCCAAAAAACCAGTCTCAAGGTTACATCTGCTGCATGATCCCATTAAAAATAGCCTAGAAATGACAACATTTTAGAGTGATGGAGAATTGGTCGGTGGTGCCTGGGGTTAGAGGTGGGAGAACAGTGAGACTAAAGAGGTACAGGAGGGAGTGAGGGGGCAGGGATGGCAAAGAGAAGTCTTTATTTTATTTCACTTAGTTTTTAGCATAGGTCTAGTTGCATCTGGGTTTCCCCAATGGCTCAAGCGGTAAAGGATCTGCCTGCAATGCAGGAGACACAGGTTTGATCCTTGGGTTAGGAAGATCCCCTGGAGGAGGAAATGGCAACCCCTCAAGTATTCTTGCCTGGAAAATCCCATGGACAGAGGAGCCTGGCGGGCTACAGTCCCTGGGGTCACAAAGAGTCAGACGTGACTGAGCACATAGTTGCGTTTAGTGCCCTAAAGTGAGGATTAGAGGTGAGAGCGGAGTTTTCCTTGAGAATATTTCTTATTGAACAGCCACAACATTATGGGAGGTTTTAATATTCATTTTCCAAGTTTGTGGAATTGAAAGTGTCTATTTTCTGCAAAGAATTGAAAATATTTTACTGGGAGGAATTGAAAGTATTCATTCTATCCAGGGTTTTGTTTCAAGTAGAGGAATATGCCCATATTTTTGTTTCTATGTGGGGAGAGAGCGGTTCCTTATAGTGACTGCAGTGGTGATTATGTGAATTCATCCTTGTGGTTTAAAAAATGAGTGCATATAAAAAGTTGTGGAATCTGAGTAGGGTCTGTCGTTTAAGATAATAGTGCTGTGAAAGTGAAAGGCGCTCAGTCGTGACCAGCTCTTTGCGACCCAGTAGACTGTAGCTTGCCAGGCTCCTCTGATGTCCATGGAATTCTCCAGGCCTGAACATGGAGTAGGTAGCCATTCCCTTCTCTAGGGGATCTTTCCAACCCAGGGATTGAACCTAGGTCTCCCAAATTGCAGGCGGTTTCTTTGCCATCTGAACCATCAGGGATGCCCAAATGGGACTTCTTGAGTTCTGAGATGTAGGACTTTCTGTGCTATAAATCAAGATATTCTTCAGGCAAGAATACTGGGTTGCCATGCCCTCCTCTAGGGGATCTTCCCAATCGAGGGATGGAACTGAGGTCTCCTGCATTACAGGTGGATTCTTTGCCATCTGAGCCAAGGGAAGCCCAAGAATACTGGAGTGAGTAGCCTATCCCTTACTCCAGGGTATCTTCCCAACCCAGGAACTGAACCAGGGTCTCCTGCATTGCAGGCAGATTCTTTACCAGATGAGCTACCAGGGAAGCCCACTATCATGCTGTACCCAAGTAGATTTCCTGGTTTAGCTAATATATTCTGGTCACGTAAGATGTTGCCATTGGGAAATCTGGGTGAAGGATGCATAGGAACCTCTGTACTATTTTTGCA
This sequence comes from Neotragus moschatus, assembly GCA_006410615.1. NCBI lineage: Eukaryota > Metazoa > Chordata > Mammalia > Artiodactyla > Bovidae > Neotragus > Neotragus moschatus. Next base: position 839,019 of record SJYA01002077.1, read on the forward strand.
ACTTCTGGTGAGTCTTAAGATTATTTCCGACAATCTTAACAGTTATAACAACTGCACTAGATCAGTTTAGAATCTTGAGTAACCTTAGTAGAAATCTTGGTCTCCTCCCTCCCGAAATAAGATAAGGAAACTGTCTCTGAGGTGACATAACCTGAGGGTGCAGGGCTGAAGTCTGAATCTAGACCTTTTAACTGTCAGGTCCACAGTATTTTGCCCCCATTAGAGCTTGTTGCCTCGGAGAAGGTGATGGCACCCCACTCTAGTACTCTTGCCTGGAAAATCCCATGGACGGAGGAGCCTGGTAGGCTGTAGTCCATGGGGTCGCGAAGAGTCGGAGATGACTGAGCGACTTCCCTTTCACTTTTCACTTTCATACACTGGAGAAAGAAATGGCAACCCATTCCAGTGTTCTTGCCTGGAATCCCAGGGACAGCGGAACCTGGTGGGCTGCCGTCTGTGGGGTCACACAGAGTCGGACACGCCTGAAGTGACTTAGCAGTAGCAGAGCTTGCTCTTGACTCCACATATGGGAGCCCACCAGGCTCCCCCGTCCCTGGGATTCTCCCGGCAAGAACACTGGAGTGGGTTGCCCTTTCCTTCTCCAATGCATGAAAGTGAAAGTGAACTCTCTCAGTCGTGTCCGACTCTCAGTGACCCCACGGACTGCAGCCCACCAGGCTCCTCCGGCCATGGCATTTTCCAGGCAAGAGTACTGGAGTGGGGTGCCACTGCCTTCTTCGCCCTTTAGAGCTTAGCCAGTTTTAATTGCTGTCGAGCAGTTTTTAGATACGATGTGCCTGTCCTTCGGGTTTCTCCCTGAATCTGTCTGCCCACTTTCCGCCTTGCTCTGTACGTGTTTGTGTGTGTGTGTGAATGCTCTTCTGTGCCCTGCAGCATAGGAAGTGTAATATATAAAGTATGCGTTAGATTTATCACTTAGATGGTTTTAGCCATCTATGTGAATAAATCCCATGTGCGTCTCCTATTATGAAGGTCCTTCATTACTGAGCATTTGGGCCAGTCTAAGCATTGTGGGGAATCATGTTGGATTTCTGCCTGTGAATTAGTAGCTGAGTGGCGTTTTACTTCAGATGATTCAGTATATTTGCCTTAATTGCTGGATTAACCAATTTCGTGCCTCCCACAAAAAGCACACACATTTGTATAAAGAGAGGATAAATGAATGAAGTTTTCGGGACTAATTTTTGTGGTATTTAAGCAATAATAGTTTAGATTACCCACAACCTTAATTTCCTTTCATGAGTCCTATAGATGGGCTTTGTCACCATTTACACTTGATTACTTCATTGTTAACCCCAGTGATGTGATTTAGCATGCAAAGGCTTAATTATTCCTTTCTGGCCTAGTGGAGAAATTTCCTTTCAATAACTGCCTCTACTGCCCTTTAGCCTCTTAAGCACTGAGTTTGTTTGAAACGACATGGTTGCTCAGCAAGCAATCCCAAGCTCAGCAGTGCCTGGAGCTGTCTTTGGACCATAATTTATACCTTTGACATAGTGACTTAGGCCTCAGTTCTTGTGTGATGTGCCTGGTGGATGCTTTTCATTAGATCAGTGGTGTGATGCATTTTTCTGAAGTTGCAGGCAGAGAAGTGGATGACTACATGGCACTAAATAATTCTCTTGCAGCCTCTCTTTTTCAAGTTGACATTCTCTTATTTTAAGTAGGTGGTTATGCCAACTTTGAAAATAAGATTAGACTCTTAAAAACAAACTTGAGTACTTTAAAGAAGTGTTTTGTGAGGCAGTCATGTGTTGTTGTAGTCACAGAATGGAGACCATTATGTAACAGGTCACTGTCAAGATGAGGCTCAGACCTTCAGGATGAAACTGAGAGGCTTGTGCAGGGTTGGCAAAGAGATGTCTTATTTAGTTCTTAATATAAGTTTAGCTACATCCAGGACCCTAAAGCATGGAATGGAGATGGATGAAAAATTTTCCATGGGAGTATTGTTATTATTTTTAATTTCATAGCAACAACAGATATGAAGTTCTGTTTCATTTCCCACGTGGAAGTTTGTGGAATTGAAAGTGTCTATTGGTTGCAAGGAATTGCAAATACTCTGCCAGGAGAAATAGTATTAATTCTACCTAGGACTTTTTTCATGTAGAGTAATATGTCCATGTCTCTATAGACACTTAACAAGGCTTAAATGGTTTAATGTCACTTTGGTGTGGGGGGAGAGGGCAGCGTGACGCTTCCCAGGTGGTGCAGTGGTAAAGAATCCTCCTGCAATGCAGGAGACACAGGAGGTGCGGATTTGATCCCTGGGTTGGGAAGATCCCCTCTTCAGTGTTCTTGCTTGGAGAATTCCATGAACAGAGGAGCCTGGCGGGCTGTAATCCATGGGGACACAAAGAACTGGACGTGACTGAGCGACTGAGCATGCACACAGGGGGCAGCATAGTTTTAGAACTGTCCTCTCCAGGTCCCTGTCACCCAGCTTCAAAATTCTATCCCTTCCCATGTATGTCAACAATGTTAACTTCTCAGTTTTTCTCAGAGAAGTTCTCAAATACAGTGGTATCATGGGCCTTTGGATATTTTACAATAAATTTGCTTGTATGCCAGTCTGTTTTAGGTAGGGCTACTTACTCCTTGGAAGAAAAGTTATGACCAACCTAGGTAGCATATTCAAAAGCAGAGACGTTACTTTGCCAACAAAAGTCCATCTAGTCAAGGCTATGGTTTTTCCAGTGGTCATATATGGATGCGAGAGTTGGATTGTGAAGAAAGCTGAGCGCTGAAGAATTGATGCTTTCGAACTGTGGTGTTGGAGAAGACTCTTGAGGGTCCCTTGGACTGCAAGGAGAGCCAACCAGTCCATTCTGAAGGAAATCGGCCCTGGGATTTCTTTGGAAGGAATGATGCTAAAGCTGAAACTCCAGTACTTTGGCCACCTCATGCGAAGAGCTGACTCATTGGAAAAGACTCTGATGCTGAGAGGGACTGGGGGCAGGAGGAGAAGGGGATGACAGAGGATGAGATGGCTGGATGGCATCACTGACTCGATGGACGTGCGTCTGAGTGAACTCCGGGGGTTGGTGATGGACAGGGAGGCTGGCGTGCTGCAATTCCTGGGGTCGCAAAGAGTCGGACACGACTGAGCGACTGAACTGAACTGAACTGAACTGAACACTGTTAGAACAGAGAATGTCACATGTACCTCACTAGTTAAAAATGTTTTTAAGGGAGGTTTATGTATCAATAAACAATTCCTATTTCCACATAAACCTCCCTTAAAAACATTTTTTTAACTAGTGAGATACATGTGACATTCTCTGTTCTAACAGTGTTCATAGGACATTTGTGCCTTAAACGATCAGTTGTTAGGAGAACCAACTTGTTTTGCTAACGTAAGGAGTAAGTAGAAGGAATACTTGTTCAGTCATTAAGTCACGTCTGACTCTTAGCACCCTGGTGGACTGCAAGTCTTCCCTGTCCTTCACTTTCTCCTGGAGTTTGCTGAAAGTCCTGTGCATTGAGTTGGTGATGCCATCCATCCATCTCGTTCTCTGTTGTCCCCTTCTCTTGCCCGCAAGCTTTCCCACATCAAGGTCTTTTCCAATGAATCAGCTCTTGACATCAGATGGCCATAATATTGGAGCTTCAGCTTCAGCATCAGTCCTTCCAATGAATATTTTGGGTTGATTTCCTTTAGGATTGACTGATTTGATGTCCTTGCTATCCAAGGGACTTTCAGGAGTCTCCTCCAGCACCACAATTCAAAAACATCAATTCTTCAGAAGGAATATTTACTGAATAGCTAATAAAGCCATTCCAGTTGTTTAAATATTGGTCAGGAATCATGGCAGAAAATTGAAGCCCTCCTGAAGTAAAATTTCTAGAGTTTTTTGAGAGTTTAAAATAGTTTAGACATTTGCCATTTAAGAGTAGCATCTCAAGTAACAAAATTTTGCTCATAAATGATGTTTTCAAAATTTCACACGATAATTCAAATAGATTTCTGCTAAACTTTAATTATTCTGATACTATAAGAAATTCAACTATCATTTTAAACTCTCAGGAATTATTAAGGATTCATTATATTTAAGCAGGCATTGATTATTGTACAGACAGCCAGTAAATATCTGGACAGTGTTAAGATGCTAGACACGACTTTCTCTTAGATGATGAAACTAAGGCTTGACACAGTTTAATTTATTAGTAGAGATATATTAACCTGTGATCAGATATTGTCAACTAGGCTGAGTTTTTCCCCATAATTTGCATACTTCCATGGAAAAATAAGAGAAGCACCCAAAATTAATTACTGTGGGTTGTTTTGACTTTGCAGTATCTATGAGAGAGTGAAAAAAGATTAACCTAGTGACGAAAGAAGAACTAGTGCCCCTGCATGGTTGCAGGGGGCTTGCTCCAGTATTTGCTTTAAGGAGTTAATTTCTGTTTCTCAGTTATTACTCTCCTCTAAAGAGAATGGGATCCAGGAAATCTGCCTGACATTGTCACATGCAGGTATTTATTGGTAACTTTCATGCATTTATTCAGACTCTCATGAAATTAATGTTTTACGACAAAAGAAACTGGCTCTTGGGCAAACGTGTAGCAAAATCATTTCCATAAACTTCTTTTCTGCTAAATGACAACTAAAACTCTGTTTTATTTTAATTTAACAGTGGTTTTTAATTAGCAATGATTTCTCTAAAGTAGGTCTTCCTAGAATTGCAACATTTAAACAAGTGATTCTGTATTTAACAGTGAAGTCTTTGAAAAGAGCCTGACGGAAACAAGAATTTTGCTACGCGTTTGTTCCTGACCCGAATTTTTAAATTTCATGCCTAAGCAGTTTTGACTCTTCCAGGGCTCCAGAGAGCAGTGTCTACTGTCTTAGGACAGGCTGTGGACCCGGAACCAGGGCACGTGCTGTATTAGCGTGTGTTAGTAAGAATTAGAGGCTTCATTGAAATATGTGAAATGCAACATCCTTCTTCCTTCCTCCTCCCTTCGCAAAACGAGACACGTTGTTATACATAAGTCTCTTAAATACGGGATGATGTAATACGTGTTGCACTGTTGAGAAAATTCAGGTCAGGCAAATATATTGTGAAAGCATAACCTTGGCCATTAGTATCAAAGAGATGTATCTCCAGATGCCTCATGCTCAGAATGGCTTATAAGCTCCATGAAGGTAGGAATCAAGTCCCACTCATCATCTCTTGAACTCTTCCCTTACCTGTGTTTGTGTCTTGTGTTTAGCATACTCTTCCATGTTGAATATGTTGAANATTAGTATCAAAGAGATGTATCTCCAGATGCCTCATGCTCAGAATGGCTTATCAGCTCCATGAAGGTAGGAATCAAGTCCCACTCATCATCTCTTGAACTCTTCCCTTACCTGTGTTTGTGTCTTGTGTTTAGCATACTCTTCCATGTTGAATATGTTGAAAGACTGGGAAAGATTGCCTTTGGAAATTTGACATTTTGTTAGTAAATTAATATGCTTAGCAAAAGTTGATTCCCTGAACATTGAGTGTGTGCGTCCAACCATGCTACAGTCTTCAAGGGGGTGGGGAGAAAATAAGGATGGTGTTTCCTGTCTTAACATTGACCAAGCTCCTGTGTGTGCCAGGCATTTAGCAAACTTCACTTGCTGATCATCACAACAGCTGCCTGGAATGGTATTCTTTATCCCTGTTTTAAGCTCAGAACACTGAAGCGCAAAATGCTTAAGTCACATGTTCAAGGTCATATGTTTTCTCATCTTTAAGATTTGAACCCAGTAGTCTTAGCATGCGCCCTCCTCCACTCAGCCACGCTGGCTTGAGGATCAACCATGGGTGATCCGGTTTGGTGGTGAAGACAGACATAAACACAAATAAAATTAGCGTGGGAGTGCCATGGAGCGTGGGGGCGAGGGGGGGCGGTGAACAAACGGGTGTGGGGGAGAAAAGGAGGGGAACTTGCGCTGCCTTGGGGAGCTGGAAGGCTTCGCGGGAGAGGTGACATTTGAGTTGGGTCATTTAGTCTTCTGTGGGGCAGCTGCGAGTTCTGCCCTGTTTGAAATAAGCACATTTACAAGAGAATAGTGGGGCACGTTAGACTTGATGGATTGGATTGACAGTTTGGAAGTAACTCCCCAGAATGATGGCTTTGTTAGGTGTTTGTTCTCTGCGAACCCTACCTGCCACTCCCCTTCAGTGAATTGTGGCAAGAAAGCTGTCACATTAAGCTGTCACTCAGGATATTTGTGAGAGGGGGAGGGAAGGGGAACAAATTATGGGCAGGACTAGGTACTTTGAGAACAGCCTCCAACCCGGAAAGATTATATTTCAGAGCATTTAAAAATGAACACAACAGCCTTTTTAAGTTGTGTAAGAAGAAAATTGAATAATGAAAAGTTAATTAGGCTATGGCGATTTTTAAAAAGCTAGACATTCTGATGCTTATCCACCATGATACGTGAAGCTTTGTTAAAGCCAGGATAGGGGGCAAAAAATGAGAGCGAGAGAAAGGCAGAGATCAATTATAGAACTGCACAAAGTTCTTACCAAGATTGCTTAACTGTAAAAAGGTTTTATCTTTTTCTCTGTGATGTTTAAGGAGTTTGTAAGAAGCAGTTTCCATTCCAAGTTTTTGTCTCTGTTGTCTGGCTGTTCGCCTTAAGAATACCTCTTGAGTTTTGCTGTTTCTTTCAGTGTGTATATGTGAAGCTAATGAAAGGTTTAGGAGCCCAGTCTAGATCTTTCTAAATGAGATCTGGTAACTGTTTTATTTCTTGAGAAATTGTTGCACAGCACTTCTTCTGCTTCAGCCCCTGCTTTCCTCACATCCGCCCCCCCATCCCCGCTAAACAGCCCCTCCTTCAGCCTCCGTTCCCCAAGCCTGCAATGCAAAGAACTTGCTTTGTTACTGATGATAATATTTAAGCTCTAAAATTTTAACAGTATTTCAGTTGCAAATAAATGGAAATTGTGTATTCTGTTTAATGTGTCTCAGAAAATCCCTGCTATTTTTTTTCTTTAAATACAAGAAAACAGGCGTGTAATGCCTCATTGAAAAAGGACTGCAGGGGCGCTTTGTGCAGGTCTTAATTAAGGGCTTTGAAAGACCAAACAAAGGGAAAAAGGAAAATGCTACAGGGTTATTGTTATTCCACCCCATTGGCTCAGCTAGCTGACCATCCATTGGAGCATTTTGTCCATTTTGAAACTGAATGACACTTTTGTTCGTGATTAACAGAGGTGAAAGAAGCCAATTATTGGGCCGTCTTTTTCCATAGAGCAGCTGCTGTTGGATTTAACTGCAGGCAAATATGGCCTTTTACTACCACAAGGATGTTGTGACGACAGTTTATTTTTATAGAACTATGTGGTGGAAAACAAAATCTGTCTGACTCCTGTTATGAATATGGCCTGGAATTTATCATGAAAGGGTGATTTTCATGTTCTAGCTGTTCCTCAGTTCTCTTTTTAAAAATAATATCTATGTGTATCTGTGTGTGTGTGTGTAATACGTGTACATGTGTGTGCACTTGCTCAGTCATGTCTGACTTTTTGTGACCTCATGGACTGTAGCCCACCAGGCTCATCTGTCCATGGGATTTTCCAGGCAAGGATGTGTGTTGCCCAGCTTTTTCTTAGGTATGAGATTCCAACATTAAAGTTACGTAAGCTATTTGTTAACATGTACGTATGTAAGCTGCTTCCACTCTTCCCTATTTTGATTTTAATAATTCCCCCACCTCCCTTATTGTTTACAATTGCAGAGTAATTAGTGGAAGATGGAGTGGTGTTGCCTGGGTCTCAAGCTGTTTTGATACATGAGCTACTTAAGTGGGGCAGATGAGTCTTAGAGACCCCCTACTCATTGGTTTAAACTTCCAGGCTCTCTTACTTTCTGTACTAGGAATGTAACCTGGGAGGGATCTCCCATGAGCCTTGGTATTAAATAGCATGTGGTAATGGGGTAGAGCTAGGGGAGGGGCACAGGTGTCACCCTCAGGATCCACTTTCCTCTGATACACTCTTAGATAACGGGGCAGGAGATGTGGCTTGGGGCACCAGGGTCAGCTCTGATTTCCTTCAATAAGACTCTAGGTCTTCATTTTTATCTTTTCAAGATCCTGGTGCACTGGACAAGTCACCATGTCCAGTCTCCCTAGGCAAGTTTCTTAAACTTGGTGAACCTCAGTTTGTTCCTCTAGTTGGAGTTAACAATATCTGTCTCTCAGAGTAGTTGTGAAAATGAAATGAGTTGAGCCTATTATGTGTCTAGTACAGTGGCTGGTCCATAGGAAATGTGAAACTGAGTCCCCCTAAAACCCAGTCTCCCTGCTGAGTTTGTGATTAACTCCTCTCTCCTAGACTTTATGTCCTTTCTTGTGCTGTACTTCAGTTGAGGAGTATCGAAGAAAAGGGGCTCCAAAATCACTGCAGATGGAGACTGCAGCCATGAAATTGAAAGATGCTTACTCCTTGGAACAAAGGCTATGCCCAACCTAGACAGCATATTCAAAAGCAGAGACATTACTTTGCCAACAAAGGTCCGTCTAGTCAAGGCTATGGTTTTTCCAGTGGTCACGTACGGATGTGAGAGTTGGACTGTGAAGAAAGCTGAGCGCCGAACCGTGGTGTTGGAGAAGACTCTTGAGAGTCGCNGAACACACAGTCAGAAATGGGGGCTGGGGAGAGAGTGTAGAGGGGAAAGAGTCTATGTGGGAGAGATATTTAGGGAACAGTAGAGGTAGCCCATCTTAAGTAGGATTGGAGCTCCTGGTATGTGGAAAGTTTTCTTATCTTTTGTCTATGAGAGCGTGGCAGTGCTCAACTATATGGACCCCTAAACTTCCATGGCCAAGAGCTTGCTAAAGTCCAAGGCCTGGTGACTGGCAGAGTGTGCTGTATATGTGAGTATGGAGTGCTTGTTGTACAATAGGCATGATCTCAGCACTTTACATGTATTACCTTATGTGCTTCTGCCAGCAGCCTTCTGAGGTAGGTGCCTTATTCATTGTTTCTTAGACGAGGAAGCTGAAGCACAGAGGTTGATGAAGTTTGTTGAAGTTCATACAGCTAATACATGGTGGAGCCTGGATTTGAACCCTAGCAGCCTTGTTGCAAAGCTGTTGCTAGCTTTTTACCCATTATGTTTGACTGCCTGAGACTGGTATGCTCCTACAGTGTGGCAAGAATGCTCTGAGGATTGGTCACCTTGCCTGGTTTAGTCGGATCTACAAAGAGATAATCGTTGTATCCTGTGCTAAGAAATATGGGGGAAAATACAGAAGGAAGCAGAAGGAAGAGGTATCAGAGCTCAGCCAGTGTCTTTGGAAGACTGAGTAACGATCAGATAGACTTCCTACCTTGAAGTTCCCACAATGCTTTAGGTCCTGGACTAGGAATTAAAAGATTAGTGGTAACCAAGACAGACTAGATCTTTGCCCTCATAAATGTTCATTTCTGGTGAGGAAGACCGTGACTACCTCAGCAGGCCCCGTAGTATAAGGTACTGCAGTGGCCCTCAGGTTTGAATGTACATCACAGTTACCAGAGAGCTTGTTAACATCTCTGGAGTGTCTGATTAGTAGGTCTGGAGTGGAACGCAAGAATGTGCCTGTCTATCAGATTCCTAAGTGATACTGGACCACACTTTGAGGACTCTGTTTTGAGTGCTGGGGCTGGCATATAGTAAGTGCTATGTGAGAGTTTTAAAAAATAATTGAAAGGATTTCTCCAGGTGGTCCAGTGGTTAAAACTGCCTTCCAAAACAGGGGGCTCAGAGTCCATCCTTGGTTGGGGAATTAAGATCCCACATGCCACGCGTTGTGGCCAAAAGAGAATGAATAAAAAGATAAAAAATGAGATTATTTAAGTGGTAAGAGCTAAAGAGAAAATAAACTGGGTGGTAAGAGAGTGAACTGGGAGCCACTGTCACAGGGCTAAAGGTTGACCTTTGAGATGAACCCAGAAGATGAGATTAAGCCTGCCCTGAGGGGAGCTGGGAAAGCGCCTTGGAGTGGTAAACAGGAGCTTGGGTGAGTTGGAGGCAGAAGATTGTATCTTTGGGGATGAGCTTGGGGAGGATCCAGGGGACAAGTCATGTAGGGCTCTGTAAGGAGACAAGTGGCCTCAACTGTTTCCTTGCTTAGGCTGCGAAGTTGCAGGTTGAATTGGAAAAAGAGAAGCGTGGAGGCAGGGAGAACAGACTGGAGGCTGCTGCAGTGGTCCGTGAGGGATGGGGGTGGCTTCAAGGAGGGTGGGAAAGAAACAGCTAGGAGTTAGAGGAATGTGTTTTGTTTTTTTGTCTGGTGGTTTATCACAGCCGTGGATGCTCATTGCAGAGTCCCATGAAACAGTTAAACTATATCTTATATGTGCTGTTTGAGAAAGCAGAGAAGGACAAGGTATATTTTAAAAAGTCATCATCAAAAGTTATTTGAATGCTGGCATCCCCTCCCCCAGATGCCCTGTCCTCCCCCAGGGCAGACCCTCAGCTATCTGGAAAACTTGGCTATCCAGGACAACTCATTCTCTGAGATCTCTGGTGCAGCTCTATTCATGTGAAGCATAATCTGTGTGTGTGTGCCATTGCTTAATTGTTGGCATGGAGTGACTCAACTGGTAATTTAAATTAATAGACTGTGCATATAAGCCGACTATTGTTCTTCTTAGATCTCGATGGAGCTTTGATTGGCACTTAAGTGATGGAGTATTTGCATTAATTACTGTAGCTGAGAAAGAGCTGGGAAAACACACGAGGGAAGAGAAGTGTAGTTGTGAGGTGCTGTAGGAGTGAAAGGGGTACACTCAGTTTGAGAGTGAGCCTGGAATCAACACTTCTGGACTTAGGGAATGAGGGAATAGATGCCAGCACACGTCATGGACTCTGGGGCTCTGTCTACAGTGTGCGCCCCAAAGAATGGCCAGCCGGGAGCCCCACCTGCTCTCTGCTGGGGGATCCCACCCCTTTCCCTCTCCTGCCCCTTCACCCAGCAGGAGGAATAGTCCCGTTGTAGGTCCCCTGCCCTCCTCTCCCGGCTTCCTAGCCCAGTCAGTTCCACCTCAGGCGGTCTCTTTCTCACGTGTTTACACACATCCTCTCTAAACCTTGTGTTTCTTTTCCTTTTCTCTTTTAAATCTTGCCCAGTTACTTTAGGAAATTCTTTCCCATTCTTTGTTCTATTCCTGGAGCCAAAGTTGGGGGGGAAGAAAAACAACAACTTCTAGTCATGGTTAGTATTTATGAGATTTATGCTATAAGTCTATTGACAAATGATCTAATTACCAAATCCTGTGGCTGATCTATTTCCTGATGCCATAACAGCATTGGAGAGTGCGTTTACTTGATCTCTTAGAAGCTTTTCCTCCAGATTCTTTCCTTCTCTTGATCATTTCCTTCCTTCTGTTCCTCTAATTGAGTTCTTTTTTTGTAACTATTTATTTTATATTGGGATATAGCTGACTATATCATAGTCATGATAGTTTCAGGTGAGCAACGAAGGGACTCAGCCATATGCATACGTGTCTCCACTGAGTTATTTCTAAACCCTTGTTTCTCAGGCGTTTTTTATTTCTGTTCGTCCTCTCTGGGCAGTGCCACCCACTCTGGAGTTTCCATTCTCCCTTGTCTTTACCCCTTCCTGACATTGAGCCTCAGTTCTAGGCTGGCATTTGTTACCATCCAATATAGAACACCACACGACTGATAGAGTCCTACACTACCTTCCTGTTAGGTCCCCAGCTGATGGCAGGCCCCTTCTCCCAGGTCCATGAGTGAACAGAAAAAAATGTCAGTGTCCTCTTCAAGGTTCAACTTTTCCTTTCCCCCAGCCTCTCATCACTGCCTTGTGTTGCTTCTGCCTCTGAGGGGGGCTCTTTTCTTGCTTTCCCCCACTGGCCCTTGTGCTGTTGTGTCTGCTCCCCTTCAACCTTTTTGCTTTTATGATCACCCTTTCATAAAACCACCCAAATGGGCTTGTGCCTTTGTTGACTTCTGAGTGCCAGACACATAGAGAGTGCTCACCAAATACTAGTGTTAGCCTCCTTCTTCCAAAAAGAATCCAAAATAACTTTTACAAAAATGCTTAAGATAAAATATAAAGTAAGTGGCTAGAAGGCGTGTCCCCCATCCCTTAGTTAGGAATGGAAAATACCAACTGAAGACAGGAATTCCTAAAGCTACCCATCTACTGTGTATACATTTGCGAAAGAGAAGGTTCCAGTTTTGGCTCAGAGAATCTTGACAGCTGATGGGAAGAGGAAGAGAGAATCCATTTCTGAGGTTGCACACTGTCTATATGATAGAAAGGATGCACTTTGCAGGAGAAATACAGCTGTTCTTGGAATGGAGGTCAGAGAGAACTTTTCCCCAAGGGCTCTGACGAAGAGAACACTGTGTGGCTTCATAAATCATAACCTCGTCAAATTCTTACAATATCCATAGCAATCCGTTTCGTGGCGGTGCTGCTTCTGACCCCGTTAAGCACGGGCCAGCAACAGTGTGTCAGTGTGCGATTTCAATCAAGGTCCTCGTAGAGGTGTAGAGATAGTAAACACTGTGCCCATCCACTAGAATGTCTTTGCAAAGCAGCCTTCTTTATGTTCCTTAAACAGTTTTCCATAACTCCTTGTCTCTGTCCTCAAATTCTTTACTATATGGACGTTCAGTGAGCTCTGTAATGCGAGCCTGTGTTATCCTTCTGGGTTCACCCCGATCTGTGAATTCTGCGTCCCAGCCCGGCCAGCGTACTTGCTGCTTCCTGAACAGCTCTGTCCTTCATGCAGGCTGTTTCTTTAGCATCAGAAAGTCCTGCCCTCCCTACCTTCTGACCTGTTCTGCATCCAGCTCCTCCTTCTCTCCCCAAGTTAAGAGGGAATGTTTTAACCAGCAAGCCAATAAAGCCACACTGAACAACAAGCCGTTCTTTGTTTAAAGAACAGTTCTTTACATAAAACTAAACATATCAACCCATCCATAAAGGTGTCCAGAATTTCATTTTACTGTTTGGCTTCATTTTATTTATTTATTTACATACTTCTTTGTTTGCCTGCTTACCATACAGCAAGGCATGTAGGATCTTAGGACCCTGACCAGGAATCTAACCCGTGCTCCTGGCAGTGGCAGCATGGACCCCTGGACTGGGATCGCCAGGGAATTCCCAGCCTCATTTTCAAACTTAAGACTTGTTCAAGGACTAGCATCCTTAATATATAAGAAGAGATTTTTCAGGCATTGGTTTGTCTCTTTCTGTGTTTTGGTTGTCTCACTTGCTCATTAGTTGAGCTACAGTTGAGGGGTTCAATCAGCTCTTACCTATTAACTTTAGAGTCTAAGCGCCATTCAATGTTTCTGGGGAAGTTATTTTCCTCAGTCCCAGAGCATACTGTTAAAATATTACAGCAATATTTTCTAGTTTAGAGTAGTAAAAGGAACCCTGAACTGGGATTTATCTTTCAATTCTGATCTTGGTTTCTTTGATTAATTAAATTTAACCCCTCTGGGCCTCAGTTGCCTCATTATTAAAATGAGATGGTTAGACCAGATGGTGATGAGGAATGATGATAATAGTAAAAATAATAATGGCTGACTTTCATTGTTTGCTGTGGGCTAGGAAACTGTACTGGGCCCTGGCTAGAGGTTCCATCCTTTAATCTTCACAGTGACATTCTAAAGTCAGAAGTGTTATCCCCATTGACGCTTGAAGAAACCAAGGCACAGAGAAATTAAGGGATTTTGCTGAGGGTTACACAGCCAGTGAGCCAGTAGGGCTGTGTTCAAACACAGGGCTCTTGGGCAGGCTTCTGGGAGAAACTTTTAACCACTCTGCTTTCTAGTTCAGTGGTTCTGTGAGATGCTATTTATAGGACAAAGCCTGTATTTTGAATTTTTGAGGAAGAAAAATTAGTTACTGAAATCNACAGCCAGTGAGCCAGTAGGGCTGTGTTCAAACACAGGGCTCTTGGGCAGGCTTCTGGGAGAAACTTTTAACCACTCTGCTTTCTAGTTCAGTGGTTCTGTGAGATGCTATTTATAGGACAAAGCCTGTATTTTGAATTTTTGAGGAAGAAAAATTAGTTACTGAAATCCAATTTTAATCATTCCTCCCAAGCTATTTTTAAACCCAGGAACTTGTATTGAAATGAATGCCTGGCTTGCTTTCCCTCAAATGTGTTTGCATGTAAGGTTATTACTTGGTTATAGCAGTAGCCTTTGGGAGGAAGTCTGTCCTTAGTGCTCTTTGCTGTCCATAAGCAATGTGCTCTTGGTGTCTGTCCCGGGAGCAGATCAAATGTCAGCTGTCAGGATGAAGATATTTTACGTGCCTCCTCTTTTCTTTTCTCCTGCACCCAGGTCTTTGACTGTCTTTAGATAGGTGGGAAATTAAGCCTTCTTAAGCATTTCTCTTTTTTCTTTTCTCCTGCACCCAGGTCTTTGACTGTCTTTAGATAGGTGGGAAATTAAGCCTTCTTAAGCATTTCTTTTTTTTGGGAAATGCTAAGAAAGGACTTTTTATCTGACTGATAAAGCGTTTAGTGTAGTGTCTGCCATGTCACTCATTAAACTATGATCACACTGAGCTGAAGATTTGGGATACCGTTGTGAGCAAAACACAAGGCCTGCCCTCGTGGAGCATAAGGTCTAAGTGGAAGAGCAGAAAATTGATCAAAGTGATAATTTACAAATGCTACAGATGTTCAATGAGATGTTTTCCATGTTATTATTTTTCTCATAATATTGTACAAATGAGGAATTAGCCTTTTATTTAAGCCCTCCCCAAGATAATCCAAACCAAGATTTCCACGTCTTCCCATCGCAACTCATTCAACACTGTTCACTCCTACCTATGGCTGTTAATGGATGATGATTCAACTTATTATCCAGATGACCTTACCTTTGAAAGTGAAAAGGAGCACTATTAATAATTATGCTGAAACGATAGATGTAAACTGGGATTGTCCAAGGCAGACTGGAATGTGTTGTCAACCTCCTTATTGGTATCTGAATTGACCTCCTAATCTTAAACATTCCTCAATTATGGTTAAGCTCTTTATGCAGAGAGAGTATGTGATTGTGTGTGTGCCCACCTGCACTGATGAACAAATGAATCAGAAGTGTGTGCCTGATTTCCCTGGAGGTCAAGGGCATTAAATATCCTCTTCATTATAGGCATTTATTTTCTAAGATATTATTTCTTCTCAACTTTCCACGAAACTGCTTCAATAAAGCATCAAGTCAACTGTAGAATTGAGAGATTTTATTAGATAGACATTCTAAAGTAATAACTTTTTTTTAAACTATCCATCATGCCTTTGTTTTGTTTTTTGATTTTTATCTGAGTATAGTTGCTTTAGAATGTTGTGTTAGTTTCAGGTATACAACAAAGTGAATCAGTTATACATATACGTATATCCACTCTTCTTTAGATTCTTTTCCCATATAGGTCATTAGAGAGTATTGTGCTTCGGGGTTCCTAGTGTATATGTCTCTTTCTCTTTTTTTAATGAATAGATTTCAGGGTAGCTCATTGTTTTCTGTCCAGGTTAAAAAAACAAAGGACCATATTACTCATAATGATTGCAAAATTCAAAAGGACAGTGAAGTGTTTTGTGTCCCAGACTTTTTAGAATGGGAAGACTTGTAAAAAAACGAAGCTGTCCAGAAGTATTTCAAAGCCTCAGAGTTGAGAGTATTTGCTCTCAAAGATCCAGGATCATCTCAAGTTTGATTGCCTGGCTTCTTCTGTATTGACTTTAATGAGTTGTAACTCATTCCCAAGTGGATATCTTGAATGACTTTTTGTAAACTGTCATCATCAATGTCTGTTGGTCTAGTAGTCAACAGAAATGATTGAGTCATCCCAGTTACAATTTTGAGTCATTCCTCTAAGGATAGAATACATTTTACAAGCCCTTTAAAAAAATGGCCATTGGAGAGAAGAAAGAGTGTGTAGTGTGTGTTTGTGGGGGGGTGGGGATTACGTGCCTCCTGGCTTGAAGGGAAGTGATTGCCCCACAGAACCCGCATTGTAGGGATGGTGAAACCCCAGCGTTTGCCCCTGGGTTCAGGCCTTGACCGTTGGCAGCTGGCCTTGGGGTGTAAGTTGCCTCATGGTTTGAAATTTTCCTCTTGTTTCAACATAATGAGGTCAGTGCCTCAGTGTCTTGGTAATGGGAGCTCCTATTGCCGAGGCTGATTACTGGATGTGCAGACAGGGCTTGTTGGGAAGTGCCTCTTGGATTTGGGGCCTTGGAAGGGATTTACTGGAGTGTAGTGTTTTGTTACTGTTGTTTTAAACCTTTAAGTCACTACATTAGTAAAGCATGGTTTTGTCAGATTATTTATAAACATCTTATACACAGTAAGTGAAAATTTATCATGTTGTTATCTACTTCTAGAAATCTGGATACAGCCCAGGGTGTGGTTTGCTGATGTTATTTAGTCGTTAGGTCATGTCTGACTCTTTGCGACCCCATAGACTGTAGCCCACCTGGCTCTTCTGTCCATGGAATTCTCCAGGCAAGAATACTGGAATGTGTAGCCATTCCCTTCTCCAGGGAGTCTTCCTGACCCGGGGATTGAACCCGTGGATTGAACCCGTCTTCTGCACTGGCAGGTGGATTCTTTGCTGCTGAGCCATCAGGGAAGCCCCAGAGCCCAGGGTGACCAAATAGAAATTTAGCGAACTCAGCTGATTTATTGACAGTTATGTTGAAACAGTTGAAAAGTAATAGTGTAATATAGTGTTTTAAATGTGTGTCTATCTATCTGTCTCTCCTTTTTAATTTTTAAAATTAATTAATTTATTTTTATTATCCCTGGTTTATTGTAAAAGATTTAAAATGAAAAGCCAGATGAAGAGGTACAGAGGATGAAGTTCTGAAAGGTCTGGAGCACAGAAGCTTCTGTCCCCGTGGAGTTGTGGGGCATGACCCTTCCAGCACGTGGATATGTTACAAGCTCAGAAGCTTTCCAAACCTCCTCATTTAGGGGTTTTTTAGTGGCTGCATTACATAGGTGTGATTGATTAAACCATTGGCCACACATAGTTGAACTCAAATCAGCAGCCCCTCTCACCTCCCCACATATCAGGGGGTGGGGCTAAAGGTACATTTTTTTTTTTCCTGATTTTGGTATTAGAATTATTATTTTTTAAAAATCTTTGCCACTTATCTATACTGACAGCCTCTCCTTGCCACCCCCACTTTTTTTTTTTAATGAAGAAGGTTCAGGGTAGCCCATTGTGACCTTCCCTCAAACTGCTACTGTCTGTTTTAGAAAACTGCTGTCACTGAAGTATGACGGTACTGGGGCGTACTTGAAGTACTACTTTAAAGGTTACTTATATCCACTCTACCTGCTGGTGCTGGGGAAGCAGCTGTAGTGTTGAATCCATTTGGCAGGAGGAATAAAAAGATTTGGCTTGAATAGCCCAGTTCTGGAACTGATGGTTCTCACACTATCACACGGACAGTGTACGTGAACTTGAAACTAAACTGTCTGTTGTATGAATCTGGAAGACTGAAGCCCACATCTGCTGAAACAAAATGGTCTGAGACAGTACTTACCTTTATTACATTTGATGCATTCTGATGTTTTTCTATTTTATTCTCTATTCCTTCATATTTTAGTTGAAAAAAAAAAGTTGGCTATGACCCATTAAAGTGATTTCACCATCCATTAATTGGTTGTGAGCTGAAGTTTTAGAAAATATGCGTCTAAACAGTTTTCGTGGGTGGGTATGCGTGTTTAAAGGCGAGGACCATGAAGTAATGTTTTCCTATCAGTGGTGTTAATAAGTGTAGCCATAATAAAACAGCAACCGTTTAGTTAATTAGAATATTTACCATAATAAATGCTGTGGGATTGATTTCTTTATGAATAGTGCATTTTGTCTGCTAGGATGAAGTAATTGAGTGTTTCCAATCAGCCCAGACGACAGTCCTTACAATGCTTCTTGTTGATGTTAAATGGACTATTGAAATAGCATTTTGTTTGTGTGTCTTGGCTGGTAATGAGCACTGTTTTGTCATCGTTAGGGTTACCAGAACAGCTGTTGACACCCAGAGAATGTCTGGGAATGCCCGTTAAGTAGCAAGAAAACAAGGAATATTACAGTTTAACCCTTGTCTATTCCATGTGATGCCAGATGCTAGGGGTCCTCATTCAAACTATACAAAAGATAATAATGTTCTTTTTGTCTTCGGTATTCAATTGTTCTTTGCTATTTAGTAAACACTGCTCTCGATTTAGAACATTTCAAATTTTCCTCTCTAGGACACATCTCACACTTGAAAACAGGCTGTGTTTAAAATGGCAAAAAGCAGAACAGCCTCAAAAACAATCAGAATTTCTTTCAATATTAGAAAAGATATTGAATGCGCTTAACTGGCTTTATTTTTTAAAGCTACTCTTTTGAGGAGATGTAGTGTAAGTGACACATGACTTTTGTGCAGTATGATATTTACACACTGCTGTTTTGCTCTCTCTGTCTTCTACCTTGTTGGCTTAGCATCTCCTTGAAGAGCACACCCTTCAGTGTCTCCTAGACTGTATTGCTTCACTGAGACCATAAACAATTACGGCATAAAATATTACCTTTGGAAATGAAGTCATGCGTCTTCCTTAATTGCTGAACCCTTGTAATTCTGAAGGGGGTATGTTTAAGTCTGTCCTGATACACACACTTGCTAACATAAGCAAATGTAGCCTGCACATATAGGAAAAACGTGAATCACAGGGTTTCTTATTTTTTGCTAATCATGCGTGGGATGTGCAGGAGCAGGAATGTCGAAGTAGAAGTCATAATGATGGATTTTAAAAGGACCTTCGAGGTCAGCAAGTACAGGATATTTTACAGTAGAGGAGGCCGAGTGCCAGAGGAGCTGGAATTTCTTCTTCCTAACTTCCCTTCCTTCCGTCCCACGGCAGTAGATGGCTGCTAGAATGATCTTTCACAGCAAACGTGACATGCTTAGTCTTCCTCTGGTAGCTTCCCATGCTTTTGGAATAAAGTTGTGATTTCTTGAAGTCATTCACAGAGGCCTTTGGGGATGTATTTTCTGCTTGTCTTGGTAGCTTCTTTGGCCAGTTATATCCCTTCTGCTTTAGTACTTCAGTTCCTGTATAGTTTTATCTTGTTGACCCCTCTAGTTTTATCTCATTTAACTTATTCCCACTGTCTCTGAACAAAGCTAGTGGAGGTGATGGAATTCCAGTTGAACTGTTTCAAATCCTTGAAAATGATGCTGTGAAAGTGCTGCACTCAATATGCCAGCAAATTTGGAAAACTCAACAGTGGCCAAAGGACTAGGAAAGGTCAGTTTTCATTCCAGTCCCTAAGAAAGGCAATGCCAAAGAATGCTCAGACTACTGCACAATTGCACTCATCTCACACGCTAGTAAAGTAATGCTCAAAATTCTCCAAGCCAGGCTTCAGCAGAACATGAAGCATGAACTTCCAGATGTTCAAGCTGGTTTTAGACAAGGCAGAGGAACCAGAGATCAAATTGCCAACATCTGCTGGATCATGGAAAAAGCAAGAGAGTTCCAGAAAAACATCTATTTCTGCTTTATTGACTATGCCAAAGCCTTTGACTGTGTGGATCACAATAA
>SJYA01002077.1:859056-920580 GCA_006410615.1 Neotragus moschatus
CAACAGACTGGTTCCAAATAGGAAAAGGAGTACGTCAAGGCTGCGTATTGTCACCTGCTTATTTAACTTACATGCAGAGTACATCATGAGAAATGCTGGGCTGGAAGAAGCACAAGCTGTAATCAAGATTACCAGGATAAATATCAATAACCTCAGATACTCAGGTGACATCACCCTTATGGCAGAAAGTGAAGAGGAACTAAAGAGCCTCTTGATGAAAGTGAAAGAGGAGAGTGAAAAGGTTGGCTTAAAGCTCAACATTCAGAAAACAAAGATCATGGCATCCGGGCCCATCACTTCATGGTAAATAGATGGAGAAACAGTAGCAGACTTTTTTGGGGGATCTCCAAAATTACTGCAGATGGTGACTGCTGCCATGAAATTAAAAGATACTTACACCTTGGAAGGAAAGTTATGACCAACCTAGATAACATATTCAAAAGCAGAGACATTATTTTGCCAACAAAGGTCTGTCTAGTTAAGGCTATGGTTTTTCCAGTAGTCATGTACGGATGTGAGAGTTGTACTCTAAAGAAAGCTGAGCGCCAAAGAATTGATGCTTTTGAGCTGTGGTGTTGGAGAAGACTCTTGAGAGTCCCTTGGTGTGCAAGGAGATCCAACCAGATATCTAGGAAATCAGTCCTGAGTATTCGTTGGAAGGACTGCTGTTGATCCTGAAACTCCAATACTTTGGCCACCTAATACAAAGAACTGACTCATTTGAAAAGACCCTGATGCTGGGAAAGATTGAAAGTGGGAGGAGATGGGGATGGCAGAGGATGAGATGGCTGGATGACATCACCGACTCAATGGGCATGAGTTTGAGTAAACTCTGGGAGTTGGTGATGGACAGGGAGGCCTGGCGTGCTGCAGTCCATGAGGTTGCAAAGAGTCAGACATGACTGAGCAACTGAACTAAATTGTGTAGAAGGCACCCTCTACCCAAACAAACAAGTTATCAATTCAGAGGCTTTCAATTTTTTTTTTCCCTGTGAATCCAGTGACAACTACGTTTTACACCATGGCCCAAAATCTGTATGAAATCTAAATTGTCATGAAATAGTATTTATTCTTTGCCTGTGTGACATGCTTAACTTTGAGAATAACTGTTCCATGAGAAATTGAAAGTCTTGGTTACTCAGTCGTGTCTTGACTCTTTGAGACTCCATGGACCCCCACTTGGCTCCTTTGTCCACGCAATTCTCCAGGCAAGAATACTGTAGTGGGTTGCCATTCTCTTCTCCAGGGAATCTTCCTGACCCAGGGATGGAAGCCAGGTCTCTTGCATTGCAGGCAGATTCTTTACTATCTGAGCCACCAGGAAAGCCCAACTATTCCTTATATTTCTTTTTTTTTAATGCCATTTGTCACCTACAGAATGAATTTCAGATACCTCTCTGTGCTGCCAGCTTCCTACGGGAAGTTTGGAAGCATTTGGGGAATGTTTTTAGTTGCACTAGTTAGTGCATTGGAGGAGCAGGGGTGCCAAGCACTGTAGAGTGAGCAAGACTGTCTTGAATAATGAAGAGTCATCTTGCTTGAAAGCCAGTTGCATCTCTGCTGATAAACAGTGCTGACCTAATGTGTGAGACCACAGATTGAAATAGCAGCTCTCTATAAAGGAATATCTGCCCTTTCTACCTCAATATCACAGCCCTGCATCTGGAAGCCTCTCTCTGGCTCCAGTTAGGCTGACCGTCTTCCCTTGCTGTACCATGCAGATCATGGTATTTATTTATTGCTTTGTTATTGCAGAGTACCCTTAGGGTAATCTTACCTGTCTTTATCTATCTGGGACCCAGCACACAGTCCCTCACAATCCTAACAGGTGCTCAATAAAGAAAGAATGAAGAGGCTTGGTCTAGCGCCCTCCAGGTAGATAGCAGAGGCTGTAAAAGCAACCAAAACAACACCAAAAAGGCAAATCAAAACCAAAAATCCTGTAGGTATCCTGACTCTCAAGCCAAACCAGTGCTGTGCAGCATGGTGTTTGGTTTGGGGGCAGGGCTAGAAAAGAGGACTTCTAGCCTCAGGATGAATTATTTTTCCTGTGGGAGAAATGTGAAGAGATAATATCATATACATATACATATTTGTGAAGGCCAACACAGGCCTTGAGGTTTAATTTACATGTAGTAAAATATGTACTTTTACTTTTTAGTATACAGTTCTGAGAGTTTTGATAAATGTATACAACCATGTAACCACACCATGCAAATCAAGATATAGACCATTTCCACTGGGCCAGAAAAGTTCTTTTGTTTCCCTTTGTAGTCAGCCTTTCTCCTGTCCCATCCATTTATACCTTGTTCATGGTTATAAGTATATGTTTAATTATATAAGAAACTGCCATACTGTTTCCAGAGTGGTTGTGCCACTAACAGTGTGTGAGAGTTCTAGTTTGTCTATATCCTTGCCAGCACTTATTACTGTCAATTTATTTTTTTGCATTTTCAGTTGAGCTCAGTTCAGTTGCTCAGGCGTGTCTGACTCTTTGAGACCCCACGGACTGCAGCATGCCAGGTTTCCCTGTCCATCATTTTGCATTTTAGCCATTCTAATAGCTGAGTGCTATCTCATTGTGATTTAATTTGCATTTCACTAATGACTAATGCTGAACATCTTTTTACGTGCTTTTTGCCATTTGTGTAATCTTTCGTCATTGTGTAATAGGGGAAGTGCCTATTCAAACCTTTTGCCTATTGAAAAATCAGATTTTTTATTGACTTTCGAGAGTTCTTTACAGGTTATAAATACAATCCTTTATCCCAGATGTGTTTTGCAAATATTGTCTTCCAGTTTGTTTTGTCTTTTTAAATTTTCTTAACAGTGGCAATAGAGCTTTGAAAGTCATTAAGAATGCTAAAAGGGATTTTCATCCATGAAAGCAGATGATTATACGATGAATTCAGCATTCCTCTCTACATCTTCTATAGCCAAAACTTTTCTACTCTATTTTTATTATTATTTTTTTAAGATTTGAAGACTGTATACTAGGATATTCAAGTACCTTATATAGACAGTGACTTTACAAGATGGTCACTCTTCTTGGCAATAATTAACATCTATTTTTATGTCAGTTATGGTTGCTGTGGGCTGCCCTGGTGGCTCAGACAGTAAACAATCGGCCTGTAATGGAGAAGACCTGGGTTCCATCCCTGGGTTGGGAAGATCCCCTGGAGAAGAGAACGGCAACCCCCTCCAGTTTATTGCCTGGAGAATTTCATGGACAGAGCAGCTGTGGGCTACAGTCCATTGGGGTCACAAAGAGTCGGACCCATCTGAGCAGCTAACACTTTCACATGGTTATTGTAACAGCTCACCTCTTAAGGACTGCAAGGCTCAAGAAGTCACGTTTTAGATTCTTTCTGCTGGGAAGCACTGAGCCTTTGTGCTTGAAACACCAGGGGAGATGCCAGATAGTATGGAGCCAATTTATCCTGCTGCCTAAAATTGGAGTGGAAACATTTTACACGGCATCAGAAGGGTGTCCATCATGCCATTTAGCAGTGAGAAAACAAGTAAGGTCAAAAAATAACTCAGAGCAAACTGACTAAAATGGCTCCCATTCTATTTTGGCCCCATTTCTGCAGTGTACTTAGAGAGCAGTATTTTTACGCATATGTAGCTGTTCTTATTGCTTCCAAAATGCAAGAATGCATTTTAGAAAGGTTAAATGTGATTGCACGTTGCAACAATGTCTTCAGCAGTAATAGCCAGGTAAGAATAGAGCAGACTGATGAATTTTAATTAAAAGAAAGTAAGAGAACTGTGAACCTATCTTTTGGTATAAAAACTTCACCATCTAGCGCAGTGCCTTGCACTTATATGGGTGCGTTGTACATATTTGTTAAATAGGTGACAGTGTATCTCCTTTTCTCTGGAAAAGAGACTTATCTCTTTTCTTTTTGGCACAGTGATTTCCAGGTGCAAGGGCGATCCCTCTCATGATGTATGGCCTGCCAAAAAATAGCATCGAGATATATATTAAATATGCTTTCCTTAAAAGATATTTTGAGAATTTTTTTTTCCATTTTGCAAGTGAAGAATACAAGTCAAGAGATACACATGTTTAGAATGATAACATTTCATATTGGTGAAAATATATACCATCCATAGAGAAAGAACCTGTAATGTCTCCCATAAAATAGAACAGTGGTTATTTCTGAGTATTGGTATTGTTGATGGTTTTCTCTGTATTTCAGTGCTTCAGAAACAGTGAATATAGGATGCTTTGTTGTTATAAAAGTGGTGAGTGAAAGAGATCACTTGCCCAAAGGTTCAGAATCCTGTCAGAAAAGAAACTAAACTTGGGACTGCCCTGGTGGTCCAGTGGCTATGACTGAGCTCCCAATGCGTGGGACCTGAGTTCAATCCCTGGTCAGGGAACTAGATTCCACATGCTGCAACTAAGACCTGGCACAGCCGAATAGATAAACAGCCGAATAGATAGGCGGAGAAAAAGGGAATTAAACTCTTCACGCGCCTTGTCTAGAACCTTGGTGGGGTGTGTGTGTCTACATCACTTCTCTGTGAGAGAGACCTTCCCCTCCAGTGTGTCCCACCAGGGACGTTTTTCAAGTGTAGTTTTAGTTTTTTGTTTTTGTTCAAACAGTAAACATCTGTGGGCCTGAAAACTTTTGGTGGATGACAAGACCCTCAAAAGGTCATTGGAATAGTATTAGTTCTTTATCATTGTCAGCATGTATCTGCTGAGTTTCAGGACATCACCACCATTTTCTGGGGAATGGTTTAGAGAATGATGTGTTTTGTAGAAGCTGTTTGTAATTTATTAGATATAATTTATCGACTTCTCTTATGGCCAGGTAATATTTGGGTTACTACTACAGCAAAAGTGCAGTTTTATCTAACACAAATAGGAGGGTTTATTCAAAGTTAGATAACGTTGGGTCAATCACCGTATATTTAAAATTAAATAACCCCATGGCAAAAGGCCCAGACCAGCGAGCATGCGGTGGCGAAGTCCGCGGTGGTACACTCTGGGCCATCAGCAAACAGGTTGGGCTCGCTTTGGGAGCATTTTACAGGGATTTTAAAAGGTACCTTGTTGAAACATGATGTTTCTCTCTACTCAGGAGATACTTTAGCATTAGTGAATTTTATGAGTGGAAAAAAGATAGTTTAACCACTGGGCAGATTTAGCAGTTTCAATTAAAACAATTGTGCCCTTTTAGTGTTCATTTTGATGTCAGTAACAGCTGGTATTGGAGGTTTCACCTTTATTTTCCTAGTGGGGTGATGTACTTTTGCATTTTTGATCTCTGTTGTAAAAATTGGGGAATATTACACTGGGTGTGATGTGCGTGTGCCCTGTTCCAGTTGGTATACCTTGAGAGGCCTAAATTATAAAGAAGTCTGTTATGGAACCAGAATGTATAGAAAACATACATTCAGGCCTTTCCCCACGTTAAGTAAAAGTTCTGGGTTCTATTCCCTGCTTCATCACTTATGGTGCAGAGTCCTCCTGGCGCAAAGCCATATGAAAATGGCTCTTATCTTTCCTGTATTTCTAAGTTTTCCTATGAGCATGTAATTTCCAACCTCCTTCTCTCCCTGTCTCCCTTCCTTCTCTGTCATCAACCAGGCCTCAACGTTTTACTTTTTTTAAAACAAAGTTCTTTGATCTCAAAGAGCTCTTCTATCTCAACATCTTTGACTCCTGGAATTCTGGAGTTTAGAATCCAGTTTTGTAGTTAGAAACAACTCCAGGTTCTAGACCTTCTGCACCGTTTAGTATTTCCCTTGTGTAAAAGTGATTTCTTTTCTGGGAAAGAAGGCCACCAAAGGCAGTGAGGTGCTTGGCCTGCTGGCTCTCAGTCCAGTGGATTCACACAGCTTCTAGGAGCAGTAAAACATGGACAGTGATGACATAACACCTGTTACTTATTTAGCTTTTTATACGTGACTTGACATGGGGCTTCCCTGGTGGCTCAGTGGTAAAAAGTCTGCCTGCCAATGCAGGAGATGCAGCTTCGATCCCTGGGTCAGGAAGATACCCTGGAGTAGGATATGGTTACCCACTGCAGTTTTCTTGCCTGGGAAATCCCATAGACAGAGGAACCTTGTGGGCTACAGTCCATGGGATTGGACATGACTTACTGACTGAACAACAGCAATGTGACTTGACATTTTCTGGTCTTCACAGGATGCTGTAGGACTTACTATAGTAAGTCTACTTAATACTGCCTCCTTTATCTAAATGAAGAAGCCAGGGCTCAGAAAAGAGGACCAGTTTGCCCAAGATCACACAGCTAATGCTGGTGAATCCATATGAAATCCTTAATTTCAAGGCCTGCGTCCTTCCATTTATGCCAGGTTGGCTCAAAGTAAGGCCATGCTTTCTCTTGAAATCACTTTTTGGAGGCTTTTGAGTTGGTGGTCTCTGACCTCATAAGATTCTTTTGTTTTCTACCTTATACTTATTTTCTTCATAGGAACCCACGATTGCAAATCTCTGGGTTTAACTACAGATGTTCCTGGCTAGATTATGTTGCTCATCATGAATGTCAAAGCACTGACCTAGGGGTGTTATCTTCTAGCTAAAAATTTTCTGTACCATTTTCTTTTACTTATGTAAAAGTAATTTATAGGCCCATGAGCCCAATAGATTTGTAATTATTGGCTTAGGGCTTCCATTTGTAAATTGTTACAGTTAAGTCATCAGCCCCAGCATCCGAAGCCTGGAGCTCTCTTGCCGGTGCTGGTGATGTCAGGTCTGGAATCTACTCTTGGGGCTGTCTGTAGGTTGTTTATCACCATTAGCCCTCATTATTTTAAATGAGTACCCACCCACCTTATACTCTGTAACCACATGTTTCCAGAGCTTCTCTGGAGATTACATCTTGCAGGTCCCCCCTCCCTTTCTTTTTTCTCCTCCTTACTTGCAAATGCTTTGTAAGTGAGGCCCAGAAGATATGAAGGAAAACACCTAAAAAGATAGTATGTGAAATTCACATCAGTTTGGAAACAAGTGTTGCTTCTGACTCTGAAGCTTTGGGAGAGAAAAAAAAAAAAAAAAGCCTCACCAAGTGTGTTTAACACATATTAGTTTGTAAATATGGAGTCCCACTAATTGCATTTATAGCTCACAGCAAAACTACCTGTTATGTCTTGTTACTCTGAGGGGGAAAAATGAGAGAGTTATATAGGTGTATGCATTTTACAAAACTGGAATTCAGGGAAGAGTGTGGTGTAAATTCTTTTATAATTATGAGTCCTTTTCTGCTGAGGCAATTAGTCAGGTTTTCTGTTGCTGTGATGCTCACCTGAATTCAGGTGTCCCAAACTTAGAGGAAGGGCTTCCCAGGTGGCTCAGTGGTAAGAGAATCCACCTGCCAATGCAGGAGATATGGGTTCGATCCCTTGTTCGGGAAGATCCTCTGGAGGAGGAAATGGCAACCTGCTCCAGTATTCTTGCCTAGGAAGTCCCACAGACAGAGGAGCCTGGTGGATTGCAGTCCATGTGTCACCAAGAGCCAGACATGACTGCGCACACACAGATGCGAATTGAGAGGAAACGGCATGGAGTGCCTCCTTTCATGAAGAAATCAGTTATGGCTGTCCTCCTTTTCCCTGTTATTGGAACGACTAAAGAACACCAAAGTTGTGTGATATTTTGCAGAATCACTGCTTACTTATTATTTTGCTTTGCCGTGTGATTAAAAGTTTTGTTGTACTCTTAACAATAATTTTATTGGTTAAAGGTAAATGTGACAGAGGGCGAGTTGGTTGGATGGCATCACCGATTCAATGAGCATGAGTTTGAGTAAACTCCGAGAGGCCTGGTGTGCTGTGGTCCGTGGGGTAGCAGAGCTGGACACAACTGAGCGACTGAACTGACTGAACTGAAATGTGTTTCCAGTGGAAGTGGTTCAGTTGTTTCCTAATGACAAACCGGGAGTCTTTAAATGTTGTTTGCTAATGATAAACTAGGCAGGCGTCTTTAAATGTTGCTTTATGGTCAGTTTTCAGAAAGCTGCCTTTTCCCTCAGGTGAAGGAGAAGGTAAAGTTGTGTCTGACTCTTTGCCACCCCGTGGGCTGTAGTCCACCAGGCTCCTCCATCCATGGGATTTTCCAGGCAAGAGTACTGGAGTGGGTTGCCATTTCCTCCTCCAGGGGATCTTCCCGACCCAGGGATCGAACCCAGGTCTCCCGCATTGCGGGCAGATGCTTTACCCTCTGAGCCACCAGGTTCTGTGAACTTCATGTGTTTTCATCAGGAAGGGAGAGCACCTCCATGAAAACTACCAAAGAAAGTGAATCACGGAAGTGTATGTCAGGCCAGGAAGCACCCCAGTACATCAGTGAAGCTCCCCACCCCCACCATTTTACAGATAAGCAAACCACGGCCCAGGATTAAACAGTATTCCTTCTGACCCCTACTGGGATGCTGTTTCTCTAGTATGTTGCTCCAGTGTTTATGAGAAATGAAAGGTTCCCCCCCTCCCCTTCCCCAGGGATAATAATAGTTAACTAAATTAGCATCAGGGCCTGTATTTAAAAATAATAATTCCTAGAAAAGTGTATTAATTTTATTTTCTTATAAATTATCTTTAGTAGAATTTGAGTTATTTTTAATGATAGACAACTTTGGAATGCATGTGAATCCCTTTGGTCGGAGGATTCATCTCCAGAGAATTTTCAGAATTTTGTTTCTTCAATAGCTAAAGCTATTTATAGTTTATTATTATTATTATTATTTTCAAGCAGAAGCACTCTTCCTGAGATCCTCTGATTATCTTGCCAAGGTCTTGGGTGCAGTGTCCCCGCCTCTTTTTAACCTTGGGTGGTCTCAGGATTTGCTTTATGTCCTGACTACCACTGGAGCGAAGTAGCAGGATCCAAATGATGTTTTAAAAGTTTGGATTTAAGATCTTGGGCTCTGGAGCTCACATGTCCTGTTACACCACTTGCTGGTGGCCTCAGGGAGGTTATTTTGCCCCAGGAAGCCTCAGTTTCCCTCTTCATAGAATGAGATCAACGTGCAGTCTTATCCCCTCGATCGGTATTTGCGACATGTCAGCTGCTACTGCTTTTTTTGCGTTGTTATTATTCCCAAGCCAAGATGTTTCCCAAACATGCCTTGAAAAAGGCTAGTAAGAAGGAAAGCAAATTCCACTTTTAACTGTTGGTGAAAGGGAAAGTGGGGAGAAGGGACTAACCCGCGTTGATACTCAGTGTCCTTTAAAGGAAAATTTTACCTGATCAGAGTAAGGAAAAGAAAATGGTATTATTGTCAGCTGGTTTTTGTGTGTTTGATTTCTCTTCCACTTTCTTAGACCCATTTGTCTGATCCAGTCATGGAAAAGTTACATGTGTGAATTTTTATGGTGCTTTATAGAAAGGAGAGACCTGTGGGCTGAACCACAGAATTTAACAGCAGATAAAAAGGCAGGGGCAGGCTTCCTTGGTGGCTCAGTGGTGAAGAATCCACCTGCCAATGCAGAAGATGCAATATGGACCCCTGGGTCAGGAAGATCCTCTGGAGGAGGAAATGGCAACCCACCTCAGTATTTTTGCCTGGGGAATCCCGTGGACAGAGGAGCCTGGCAAGCTGCAGTCCGTAGGGTTGCAAAAGAGTCAGACACGACTTAGCGACAAGGCAGCAGCAGCAGCAACAAAAGAAGCAGGGGCACCTGGGTGAGGCGGGCAACCCAGAACCTGCAGGGACTGCCCCTGGTGAGGCTGCCTTCATCTGCGTATCACACTGTCCAGATTGAGCAGAGCGTGGAAGGAGAAAGCCAGTCCAAAAGACAGCTGTCAGAGAAGAAAATGGTTAATAAAGTGGTGTTTTTCAGCTGCTTGAACTAGTTAATTGTTGAGTTATATTGGCGAGTGGGTACCCTTCTTGCTGCTGTCTCTTTAAGGAAAAACTGGAAGTGGACCACATACCTGTCATGTACGCACTTGTTTGCAGCCTGCATCTATTCATAGGCTAAAAATGAAATCTACTTACAACTATTACCTGGAGGACTTTTATAGGTTTTGCAGAAAATATGACTGGAGTACAGTTAGGACCTGTTTTATTATCCCTGACAGTGGCTTAAGAAGCCACCGTACCTACAGATCTCTTTTATCAAGTTCTGGGTATTTGTTTGTTTATTTTTGTCAGGTACACAGTACTTTGAATACCAGAGCCCTGAAAGGCCACACCAGCTCACTCATTGTAGGTAGCTGAAGACATTTTTTTTCCAAGAATACTAAAAGGGCAAAAACCCAAGATCTGGATATAGCATAAATGATGGGGTATAATTTTAAATAAAACATTGACCTTTTCTGTTTTCTTAACATTGCATTCTGAAGCTAAATTATGACTATTCCTATGTCTGTCTTCTATGTTCATTTTTCTTGCTTCTTTACAAAATTTTATCACCTAATTATTTTTCTGTTGAATTAAATGCTCTAAGTATAATATACCATAATTAACAATCTTCTTAACTTTATGTTTTCCAGGGATATCAGCATGAATAACATTACTCAGTTACCAGAAGATGCATTTAAGAACTTCCCTTTTCTAGAGGAGTTGTAAGTATTCTTCTGAGAACTGTTTTGTTGTTTATTTGAGTATCTCTCGTTTTCTCTTTGGAAATTCTCACAACAGAGATTGTCTGCCGTTTCTCAGGGGACCCTCAGAGAACTGGCCTCCGTAGAGTGGAAACCATGTATTTTAGGGGAAACAGACTTGAGTTTTTAAGAAGTGTGATCGCTGAAGTTATTTTTGAAAGTCAGGATGAAAAATGCTACTTCCATGGGACTTTTTTGCTGCAACTGTTATGACCACGAATGAGGCAGTGACATAGGTTAATTACAGTGCTATCCCAAGATAACAATTACACACACTGTGTAATTACCATGATTGCCATAGGAGTTGCTGTGTGGGCAATAGAACCGTAAAGAATAATCCACAGCGTTTCAGGGTCACGATGCAGCAGATGACCTCAGTGTGAGCCAGCAGAAAACTTTCCTTGGACATGGGCAGGTGGTCTTTGGGAGTGGGGCGAAGACATGGGAGATCCTTCGGGTCGCTGAAGACACCTTGAACATTAAGCCTGTTTCTGAACTTGGCAGTGTCATCTCACATTTCCAATTTAACAGCTTACATAGGGGAGAAGTTCTTTCCACCTGTAACCTCCATTTTGTTTTTCTCTCCACACTATTTAAAGTTCATCATCAAAATAAGCACTTTTAGACTTTATAGGAATTGGCAACGATCGATAGCTTTTAAGAATTCAGACGAAAAATAAAGTCATAGTTGACTTGAGTTAAATGGAGGGCTTTAAAAACGGCTAAGCTAATGGATTATGTAATATGTAGAGGCAAGAAGGTGACAGTTTGATGCTAAGAACATCAAAGAGCTGTAGCCCTGAAGGAATCTAAATTCATATTACAGATTGTGCCCTACAGCCAGCTGCTGAGTTTTAGATCCAAGTCAGTGACTGTCTCTCCTATCTTAGGTCGGCCCCTCCCTGCACATGGGGAGTCAGGATCGAAAATAAGACAAGCAGGTTGTGCTCCCAGTTTCTGACACTGTTGTAACAGCAGTTAAGGATTTAGTGAAGTTAAGGAGAAGTTTTGCTTCCCACACTACTTAATTGAACGTAATGTTCCCACAGCAAAAGTTGGACAGAGATTCTTTGCCACTTCCAAGCTTGTGAACTGGGTCAAGTTATTTAACCTCCCTCGATTCATTTTCTTTGTCTATAAGGTGCAGATAAGACAGAATGAATTAAAATAGATGTTAAATACTTAGGACAGTGCATGAAGCAGGGTAAGTGTAATGTAAATGCTGGCTGTTATTTATTTCATCATTTTAAAAGTGCTTAAGGTGGGGGTGGTGCGGGAAGCCGCAGCTTGTATACCAGTTGTCATGGATTACAAGGTTTCAGTGTATGTTTTACTCTATTTTTGCCTGTTTGTTTTTTTTTTCCCCTGGAGTGAAATTAATTCTTTTGTAAGAAATAGCTCTTCATTTTTAATTAGACATTTACGTTGAATGAAAAAGCAGTGAGCTGTGTATTTGAAGCCCCCCAGGTCCCACCCTCCCAATCAAGCTCCAAGAGCTCTCACCTATTTCTTTTCATTTCACATATAGTTTCAGCCTTTAGGATTAGTCTCCCTTTACAGAAGTAGTCACACAGTGAAAGGCCATTCATGAGCATGGGTTCAGCTGTTGGATCACCCCCAGAGATATGAGACGCACTGGGCAGGAAATGGAGACGCCCTCCTTGTTCTGGTGAACCGTGTGTGCACACCACATTGTCAATGCCTTTGACCGTCAGCCAGCCCCCTTGGAGGGATTGGCGGTGAGCGCCTGGATATGGAGTCCACCCTGGCTAATCTCTGCTTTGTGAAGTTTGCATCTTGGATTTCATAAAACTCTCAAATGGCCAAGCATATGTCAAGCTCACAAATTCTGTCAACTGAGAGTTTTAATTGGAACCAAATTGGATTTGATTGCTAGTCCTTTGTAGCGAGGTTTTGTTCACTTCACATTCTGCTTACGGCAGCAAGAAAGCCCATCCTATGAAGTCCGTACAGCTCCTGTAAATACTGTATGGGATTTCAGAAATAAATTTGGTCAGGAGCACTGATGGTTAATTTTAGAGTCCTTCAGAATAGTCTTTCTATGCTGGGTATACTTACAGGCATTTGAGGGAATTTCTTTTCCATGTGAACAGAATCAGGGTGAAAAGCCCGTTTTTTCCTTTACAAAACACCGTAGCAGAGTTTGACATTCCAAAATGATGCTGCCAGGAGTATTGTAATATTTCAGAAACAGCATCACCCTTTGTCCAAAAGTCATCTGGAAGTCATTTAAGAGTGATTGTGAAGCTGAAGTGCCCGGAACAGAAATGAGTGATTTACTGAGGGCTTTTTTTTTTTTTTTTTTCCCCCACAATAGTTAATGAGGTGTGCTTTACATGATGTGACTGGTTTGGCTGAATTTTATATGATAATCCAGAATGCTGGGAGTATTGGGTGGAATCAGTTCCCAACTTAAGTGTTTATAGATGTTTACGCATTCACTTGTTCTTTCGACAAACACTAAATCCTGCTCCGTGCTGAGTCCTATGATGGGTGTCAAAGACACCAAGACAAGTTAAGTGTGGTCTTTGTCCTTGGAGTTGACAGTCTGTCCAGTACTATAGCCACTAGCCACAGATGGTTGTTTAAATCTAGACTTACAGTAATTAAAACTGAAATAAATGCTCAATTTTTAGTGGAGCTAGCCATCTTTCAAGTGCTCGGTAACCACCTGTGGCTAGTGGCTCTTGTGATGGACAGTGCAGATGTAGACAGTTTCCATCACTGCAGAAAGTTCATTTGGACAACAAGGGTCCAGAGGAAGTGGAGCTAACACTTGGTGGTGTAGTGAAGATTGTCCAAGTGGGTGCAGGGTCAGCAGAAGCCTGAAGTAACCTGTTTATTGAGACTGGAGGATTTGGGAAAGGCTTTCCAGAAGAGCTTCAGCTGAGTCCTGAAGGACACATGGGCATTAGCTAGGTGAGGATGGATAGTAAGGGTGCTCCAGGAAGAACCTTATAGCATGTGCAAAGGCCCGGAGGTAGACATTGCAGAAGTGTTAGGACACAAGATGATAGTTATTGCAACTGAAATAGAGAAATGTGAAATACTGAAAGGTAGAGAAATGTGAGGAGATGAGGCCAGATCACCAAGGGACTTTTTAAGCTAAGGAGTTTAGACGTTATCCTGAAGGAGCTGAATTGGGTATAAGGATAAGCAATAGGGAGGAGACTAGGATTTTTTTTCCCTGAATGACTAGATGCCCTTCACTGATTCCCCTCCCCTCCTTTCTCTGGGAATCCAAAAACATAGGATCTAACCCTAAATTCAATACATAAAATGTATAGTCTTGAGACAGGCTATTGATTTTCACATCTCAATTTCCTACTCTTTAAAATGGGACCCTTCACAGTAGTATTGTAAAGGGAAGAGGGAATTATTTATGTAAAAGTGCTTTGTGACCATGAAGTGCTACATAGACATGAGTAATATAAATTTCACGAGTCCTGTTAAACATTGCTGTCTTTCTTGAAGTATTTGGGGGAGAGGTTGTTTAGCTTGGAGATGGGAATTGGAATGGGCCCATATAGATTTCTGNGAGGGAATTATTTATGTAAAAGTGCTTTGTGACCATGAAGTGCTACATAGACATGAGTAATATAAATTTCACGAGTCCTGTTAAACATTGCTGTCTTTCTTGAAGTATTTGGGGGAGAGGTTGTTTAGCTTGGAGATGGGAATTGGAATGGGCCCATATAGATTTCTGTTAGTGATGTGAAAGGAAAGGCAGAATTTTGGGAAAATATTAAGTTAGCATCCACAAAGTTGGTGTCTGATGTGTTGCTGCGTGCTCAGTCACTCCATCATATCTGACTCTTTGTGACCCCATGGACTGTACCCACCAGGCTCCTCTGTCCATGTAATTTTTCAGGCAAGAAAAATTATATGAAGCTGGTTGCCATTTCCTACTCCAGGGGATCTTCCCAACCCAGGGATCGAACCTGAGTCTCTTGGGTCTCCTGCATTAGCAGGTGGATTCTTTACTTCTGAGCCACCAGGGAAGTCCCCATACTACACGTTGCTGCCATAGTATTTTGGCTGTCCTTGAGACCTGTCAGGGCATTGGTAGCCATCTAGGGAATGGCTGAAATGTGGAGTTGTGAAATTGATCTAATTAGAAACAGGAGAAGGAATATCCAACTGCTCTTCCATAGGCTCCCACTGAGAAATCCGTGAATGTTACTATGAGCTTAGATGTTGCAACAGCAGTGGAAACTATTGCCAGCTTTGGCACGTGTACAGTGATTGTTTAATACATACTATAAGACTAGGCTAGTTCTATCTGTTTCAAAATGTACTTTGACTTTGGAACTCTTTACAATGCTAAAGTGAAAATTAGGTCTCTGAGTACTTGTCTCTTTGGGCAGGTGGGTCTGTAGGACAGTTAATTCCTAGTAGAGACATTACTTTACAGAAGAGAACTGGTAAGTAATTTGAACAGGAAAATAAAGAGTGGGTTAAAATTAAAAGTTATAAATATTTTAACTTAGCCAGTAGTTGAACACACACACACACAACCGTACTTGCAGACAATATAAAATGTGTGTACATTTTTTTCAGAACCATTTGAAAGTAAGTTGCAGTCATTNGATTTCAGCTCTTGGTTTTAACCATGTTTAGCCACTATTTTCAAAAGCTTTTTCATGTAGCACTTAACTTTATTCTATTTTGCATTCTTCCACATATAAATGTATGTGTGTGTGTGTGTGTATGAACCTGGAGAACGGGAGTCATTGCCTCTGTGGTTTGGGTATGCACACCCCACTTCTCCCTAGAGTGGGGGATCAGGTAAGCAGCAGTAGTATCACTGGAACAGTGCAAAGCCACAGAAGAGTCTAAAGAAACAACCATCTTTATGTTAAAGAGACAAATATTTATTTATAACTAGAATGCATGTTGAGGACTAGCATCCAGTCTCCCCATCCCTGACTTAAAACATCTAGTTTCTCTGTCTTCAGGGACTAGATTTTTAGAAGAGATTGAGAAGCATTGAACTGAAGCATGTGATTATTGTAATCTTTTCCCAAGATTAAGAGAAGGCCTTCACGTATTTATCTGTCAGAATATTTATATTGCTTTCAAAAAGAATTCAGATCAGNGTAGAATGCATGTTGTGGACTAGCATCCAGTCTCCCCATCCCTGACTTAGACAAGTTTCTCTGTCTTCAGGGACTAGATTTTTAGAAGAGATTGAGAAGCATTGAACTGAAGCATGTGGTTATTGTAATCTTTTCCCAAGATTAAGAGAAGCCCTTCACGTATTTATCTGTCAGAATATTTATATTGCTCTCAAAAAGAATTCAGATCAGTTCAGATTAATTAGAATTCTGGAACAGGCCTGTCTGGTTTTGAATCCCCACNCTAGAATGCATGTTGAGGACTAGCATCCAGTCTCCCCATCCCTGACTTAAAACATCTAGTTTCTCTGTCTTCAGGGACTAGATTTTTAGAAGAGATTGAGAAGCATTGAACTGAAGCATGTGATTATTGTAATCTTTTCCCAAGATTAAGAGAAGGCCTTCACGTATTTATCTGTCAGAATATTTATATTGCTTTCAAAAAGAATTCAGATCAGTTCAGATTAATTAGAATTCTGGAACAGGCCTGTCTGGTTTTGAATCCCCACTCTTGCCACTTGTTAGCTGTGTGATGTTGGGCAGGTTATTTAAAATTCTCTGTGAGTTGTTTGCTTATTACCTACCATGTACTTTCCTGCGTGAAAAGCACTTCAACAATATATGACCTGTAGTAAGTTGCTCAATAAACATTTGTAGAATCTATTAATAGTAATAATGGTGATGACTGTNACTCTTGCCACTTGTTAGCTGTGTGATGTTGGGCAGGTTATTTAAAATTCTCTGTGAGTTGTTTGCTTATTACCTACCATGTACTTTCCTGCGTGAAAAGCACTTCAACAATATATGACCTGTAGTAAGTTGCTCAATAAACATTTGTAGAATCTATTAATAGTAATAATGGTGATGACTGTTTCATCTGTTCTTTCGATTGCTAGATTACCCAACTTGCCTACCTAGGTGAAAGAATCGTCTGAAAGTAATGAAAAAGTATTCTTTATAACAAGCCATTTCATTGTTTCTTATTCTCCTACAGTAATGAACACAGATTTACATTGCTTCAGTTCATGTCCTAATACTAAATACAGTGGGACTAAGGCCTAGTTTCTTGTAGCTAGAATACAGATTCTTAGGCCGTATCCCAGGAGTCATAATATTGTGTCTCTAAAGGTAGGGTCCAAGAAGCTGTATTTTAAAAAATTTGCTCCTATCATCCTTGTGTTTACAGAAGTTCTGGGAATCACTTAATGAGAAACTGAAGTAGAGACCACACTTAGGTGTTCTGGGCTATATGATTAAGTTGTCACCTCGTCACGTGTCTGTATGCTAATCTGTCCCATCAGTTTTTAAATTGCCCTTTTGAAATAACTGTGAATGTAAGCATTAGTAGAAGTGCAAGTGAGCGAGGGAAGACTTAGGTGAAAATGATTGACTGGCTCGTCCCCTCCACTGGCTAATATAAAATCATTTTTAACTGAACNCTCGTCACGTGTCTGTATGCTAATCTGTCCCATCAGTTTTTAAATTGCCCTTTTGAAATAACTGTGAATGTAAGCATTAGTAGAAGTGCAAGTGAGCGAGGGAAGACTTAGGTGAAAATGATTGACTGGCTCGTCCCCTCCACTGGCTAATATAAAATCATTTTTAACTGAACCAAAAGCATATCACTGGAAATTATAAATTATAGATTACCTTTGACTTGAGATATTTTGATAGTTAATGGGCAGTGAATGTGAAAATGAAAATATACACTAATAAAGCATAAAATATGCTATAAAGGCCAAACTTTAAAATATATTTAATATCATAAAAAGGTATCTGGGGGACTGACCATTTAAGTTCTGGTTTCAATATAAATTTAATTAAGGTAGAAATTTGTTAAGTAGCTCATTTCACCCAAATGCCAAATTATGGAATATAAGAATTTGTCATAACTAATTGAATAGGATTCTGAATAGATTCTTTTGGTGAACAGATTGGAGTGAGTTCATTTAAAGAATGTGGTTTCACTGCCTCCACACCATTTCTAACCTCAGACAGAAGTACACAGAGAGAGCCATCTCACCTCCCTTGGATCTGAATTCATTAGACATTTTAAATAGTTCTCATTTTCTTTTGCTTCTTCAGAATTTGTTTTCCTTCAGAACCTTCTTACAGAATTGTTCTTATTTCCCAAGACTTAATGATCAAAATATTCAATCCTTTTGTCTAGCTGGAAGGCTGAAAAAGAAAAGGCTGAAATCTTTGAACGTTAGAAAAATTACAAAGAAAATACACAAGTAGATTTTTTTTTTTCTGATTTGTCGTCCTTCAGTGCATTAAAATACACATGGCATTTATGGCAATTTAGATGGTTTAAAGGATTTTTCACAGAAATCGTAGATTTTTTCCCTCTAAAGTAATGTTTTAAACCAAGGATACTGTGCTGATCACCACTAAGTGCATTGCATAGTTTAAATTGTGTCCAAAATTGGGATGGGAGGTTGGGGTAAGGAGAGGAGTTAAACTATTTTTTTTTAATAAAGGCATTGGGGCTTTTTTTTTTTTTTTAATGCATATCAGAAATACAAGAAGCTATATGTCAGGGCTGTTTTATTTAAGCAGGAAACGTTCATGGGTTTGTTAGCATAGTGGGTGTAGTGGTCAAGTTAGATACAATTGAAATTCTGTCCTGGTGTAAAACAGTCTTATCAGCACTTGAGTCAGTTTGAAAATCTGATCTTCAGACCTGAATTACACGAAAGATTTCCTTATGGTTTTGAAATAGTGCTTAGAAGGAGCAAAGTTCATTAGGGCTTGAAATTGACCAGAAGTGGTTTGATTCAAGTGGGTGACGATGGCCGTAAAAGCTGAAAGTGAATTGTGGATATTAATGAAAAGCTCACCTAACAGCCTTCCATGAAGCCATGAAAATGGCTACAGCATTGCCTGAGTCGCATATTAAAATGACAAGTCAGAATTTGTTCCACTAGAATTTTAAAAAATTTCTCACTTATATTGACTATTAGAGGATTTCAATGACTAAATTTCCTAGGTTTTCTACCATAACAAAATTTCTTAAATATTTTAAACTGGTAACAGAATATAATACTTTAATGTTTATATTATTGGTAAATGAGAAGTAGAGAGAAAAGGGGGAAGCTTTTGATTATACCGAACAAGTGTTTATGGTGCATAGACATTCATCAGAAAATACACATAGAATTGTTACTGTCGTTTCATTTAAGGCAAGAGAAAAAAAACTATGTGAGTCTCAGTAAAATATAAAACAGGCTTTTGAGAATAAGGAATAGAAGCACATTTTAAAGACAAAAATAGTAAGGGAATTCAGTCAATACATTTTTAACTGTTTAGCAATTGAAGTACACTTAAATAAAGTAATGGTTATCTCTTGCCAGATGGAGTTGAAATGGTAAAATAACTTAAGCCACATAATCTCTTCACTTTGTGAGGTATTTAATGCTATTTACTGCCATTGTTGAAAGAATTAGTTTTTGTTTCTTTTTTTGGTCTGTTAATTATGATGAATTTTAATAGCATAGATCATTGGTACAAATGCATACTTTCCTAAGACCATTTCTCTAAGAAATATTGATCTTGGTGTAAATGCAAACTCATTATATTTATGGGTGTGCCACCAACACCCATATGAATTGAGGCATAAGGATTAGCCATTTGAGTCACCCCAATCCTTTTTCTCCTTAACTTTTTATTTAAGATTTCCATTTTCCTAAAGTTTTTCCTTTTGATTTCTTATGCCTGAGTTTATAATTTGGGGAAATTTTTAACAGAGAAAATTGTGTCTGTGCATTTGTTGTTTATAATTATTTTGCATAGAAGGTAGTTTCATTGCTATTCTTAGCTCAAAACTCACCTAGTTATCTTGCTCAGTGAAGACCACCCCCTTTCTTTGGTGAGGTGAAAACCACCTCTTTGCTCAGTGAAGACCACCCCTTTTCTTTGGTGAGGTGTGGCACAGAATTCGGCAGGAGCCCAAGTGGTATGTATAACACTGGACTTTTGTTTAAAAGGCCTGGACAACTTTCCTTATAGTGTTTTGCCACATCTTTTTTTTCTTCCAGTTTTATTGAGATATAATTGACATACAGCAATTTTGTATTGCTGTATAATTTTAAGGTGTACAGCATAATGATTTGACTTAACATACATCTTACGGAAAACTCTGAGTCAGCTTTTTGGTCAACCCAATAATACCACATAAGTTTAGTGAAAATCCATCATCTCATACAGATACTTAAAATAGAGAAAAAACGTTTTTCTTTGTGATGAGAACTCTTATGAAATACAGGGTTAATTTTCTTAACACAGAGAGGACTTAATGCCAATGGAGTGTTGTATGTGTGGGGAGCATTGCTCATTATTTTCGTGACTGTTAATGAATATTATCTCATTATTACAACATAAACAGTTTACACTTTTAAACTATTATGATGCTGAGAAACTGAGGAGGGATCTCAATTTGTGCTTAAAATATATTCAAACTCCTCACCTGGCCTCCAGGGGTCTGCGTCATCTGGTCCCCGTTTGCATCCCATCTGGGTCTCCCTGGTCCCTCCACTCTCTTCCTGCTGTGTTCTAGTCACTAGAAGCTTCTGGGAGCTGCTGGGACCACAATCAGCTGGTTTCTGCTACCGAGTCTCTGCCCTCACTGTTTGCATTGCCTCGAACACTCCTTGCCCACCTTCCTTGGCCCCTTGCTCTGGATCTGTTTATGGTACCTTCTTAGAGATGTTTTTCCTATTCCATACGTTTTCAGAAGCTACCTCCCCCCCCAAAGCCCCTGCTAATCCTTGTCTCAGTACCCTGTTTATTTACTTCATAACGCTTTGTAAGCACTTTGCAATCATTTCTCAGTGTGTTAATTATAATGTGGGCCCCTCTTCCTCATGCATGTGGTGTGCACCATTTTTACTTTTTTGTGCCTAACAAGATGCTCAGTTTACATGTGTTGAATGAACTGCAGACAAATTAGCTACAAGGAGAATTTAATTGCATGATTTAGTGACATTATATGGTTAATTGTATGGTTGTATTTCAGTTCCACCTTATTTATAGAAAATGTACAAATGTCTGAATGTGAAATAAATGTCTTTAATTCCCCTCCACCCAAAATATATATCTCTCTCCCTAAATAGAAGTACCGTGAGTCTGTGAAGTGTGTGCATCTGTGTGTGTGTGTGTGTGTGTGTGTGTGTGTATGTGAATGTGTGTGTTTGAACACACTGCTGTCTACTCAATAAAGCGGATCTGCCAAGCAACTCCGTAGCCAGTACATTACCAGTCTGTTACATAAAGGATGCCTGTCTTTTCTCAAGGGTAGGTTCTAGAAACTCCAAGGAATAAACAAGCCTAAAACTCTTTGTTTCTAAGTGGATTCTTAAGGCAGCTGCTATTTCTGGAACTCTCCCCTTTTCAGGGCTCTTCCAGTTATCCTGACTACCAAAAAGGAAGCTTCCATCAGATCCTCACCAGGACCAAGGGTCTCTGACCTCGACCAGTCTGCCTTTGGGAAGGAGACTGCATTTGGATCTGGGGCACTTAGTTGGGAGTAGGGGCTCAGCACGTGCATGGAGGGGAAGGGACAGTTATGGCAGGATCTAAAGCTAGAGCAACATAGAGAGACTGGAGGCATGAAAACCACTCTAAAGTCAGAACTTCTCGAACTTGAAAGCTGCCAAAGCTGATTTCTTCAAAAACAGGTTGCCATTTTGACCTTGCACCCATTTCGTGTCTGTGTATGTGTGTGTGTGTGTGTATGTGTGTTCACTAATTTTCACCAAGAGGTCTAAGTCTCTAAGACATGGATTTAAGTAGTGAAGATATATTAACAAGGGATTTGTGAAGAAAACTGAGATTTGCCCAGGGCATGCAGTTCCTCCACATATTAATTACTAGCTTATCTTCGTGTTTAAAAGCAGTTATTCCAACAATATGCCTGATTGTGTCAACACTAACATTTAGGACTAGTTTTCTCAGATTTTCAGATAGGGATTTAACTTTTAAAAATGAGTAATCCTATTAGTAAAGTGTCCTTAGTTCCAAAACTTTGGGAAAAATCGAAGTAACTCAGAAGCCACAAATACGTTGATCAGAGGAACTATTTAATTTTTTCTATGGATAGTAGGCCCTTTTCTTAATATCTGTTAATTTTGACAAACTAATTTTTCAAATGTACTTATACCTAAGAGAAGAGGAGAGGGTTGCTTTGGTGGTATGTGACACATATTTTTAACTTGCCTGGTAGTAATAAGGATTGTTGAGAATCTAATGAAATGGTTTGTTGATGTAGAAAAAAAATTTTTTAAATTATGTTCTTACTTTTTCCCCTTTGGTACCAAGTCAGAATAGCAATTAAATTTAATATCAAATATTATATTTGTAAGGAAAGTAGTTTATTTGCTCAGCTTAGTTTCTTCTTGTTGTTTTTCTGTATTTTTGTAAGTGCATTCTGTAACATAAAATTCAAGCTTGAGATTTGTGGTTCCTTTCTTTTTCTTTTTTTGAGAATTGCAATTTAAGTTTTATTTGGGGCAAAATGAGGACTGCAGCCCGGAAGACAGCACCTCATATATATATATATATATATATATATATAAACATGTCATTCTTCCATATAATTATGCTTAGCCCAAAATTCAGATTTTTACACATCTCTGTTATGAAGGAGGGAAACAACTGACTTTCACATGCTGGTCTTAGAAACATTAGATTTGGGAAGAACTTCTAGCAAAATGAAAGAAATCAAGGATGTTGCAGCTATGGTCATTTTTGTAACTTATTTTTTTTGGAACTCTGGGTAGTTGTGTGACTTGGCTTGACTCATTCCACTAGAGTCGTTGCTGAAGGCGATTGTTGTTTCTGTCAGGCGTTTAGATGCCAACCATATCACCTCGGTGCCTGAGGACAGCTTTGAGGGACTCACTCAGTTGCGGCATTTGTGGCTCGATGACAACAGCCTGGCAGAGGTGCCAGTGCATCCGCTCAGCAACCTGCCCACCCTGCAGGCGCTGACCTTGGCACTCAACAAGATCTCCAGCATCCCTGACTTTGCCTTTACCAACCTGTCCAGCCTGGTGGTTCTGTAAGTATCCATCCCTTTTAACACCATGTATTTGTGTTAATTTGGGGGCAGAAGCAGAGTTCTGGTGGAAAATTATTTTGAAAGAACCTCACTGAATTGTGTTCTTGGAGAGCTGGTGTTTGGAGGAGCTGCCTACTTTTGCAAAATTACATGGGCTGACTTTTAAAAATACAGATCAGGATAATTTAAAAATGAATGGCTGATGATAACGGTTGAATCTCTTAAAGTTAAATGGCCATTTGTAGTCAGGAGAAGAAAGTGGGTCATGCAGCAAACCCTTGTATGGCTTTTTGTGTCTCAGCAGTGCATTCAGTGATAAAAGAAGCAGAATTCTTTTGGAGACGTGCATAGAAAAGAAGTTTCAGTGATAATTTCATGTTTCTTTACCAACTTGTCTATTCAAGGAATATGTGATTCTCTGTTGTTTTTAATCTTCGAAAGCTTGAACATAATCAAGTGGCATTTTTTGTAAAATCTGTTACCAATTCTCCCTTTTGAAGCTGACATTTCCCTCATGTCCTCATGGGAGAATTCATCAAAATTTTGCTTCATATAATTAAAAGTGCATCAAAACTTTAGTTTGGATATGGGTAACTTCTCAAGAATCTTCCATGTGTGTAACCCTTCTCCACTAGAGTGATGTTTCTTTTCCATTGGCCTCTTGTGTTCAGTGAATCTGAGTTTGTACCGTGTTTATCAAGAGATATCTACTCAGTGTTATTTGTTTTCTATTAGTCGAGTGTTGCAGTGTTTAGCTGCAGCATTCCTTTAAGCACTACCAATTTAGACATCTAAACATGATTAATAGTTGCTACTAGGTCACACAAAAGTCATTTTGATGCTTTTTTCCATAGGCATCTTCATAACAATAAAATTAAAAGCCTGGGTCAACACTGTTTTGATGGACTTGATAACCTGGAGACCTTGTAAGTTTACTTCTGTTTTGGATAATCACATCTGAGATGTTGATGGTGCAATTGGGCATTTCACTGCAGAAAAAAGTAATGGTCTTGAGTTCAGCTCATTATTAATTTGCCATAATAATTAATTTGTTTTAATGTATGACTAAAGTCTTGCCTTCAGCTAACACAGTCATGAAAGCTAATCTAGGTTTCTGGTTAAAAAGTTGCACAAGAATGAGCTTGATATTTCTTTCAAAAGGACACGGTAAAAACAGCTGAGTCTGCCAAGCAATATACCGTTTCAGAAATTTTGGTTCTATTGTAATGTATGATAGACAGTTTTGGAACTTGGAACCTTATAAAATTGATTCTGGAAAAGCTGGTTTGTTTCTTTGTTGTCTCCATGATCTCAGCTGTCTTGCTAATTGTTAACAGTGGGCTTGAATACTGTCTCCACTTTTTTCTGCTAAATGCAATGAAGGTTTCCATTTTGCTTAGGATACTTTTGTTGTTGTTTCTGTTGTTAGAGCATTTGGGAATTCTGGCTGTTTCAACTGCAAAAGACATGATGCAGCTGTGTGTAAACAAGACTAGGACTTTTATATTTGTTGTTTTGATTTTATTAGTGGCCTTTGTTAGGAGATTTTTTAGTATTTCCCATTGTGG
Source organism: Neotragus moschatus (assembly GCA_006410615.1). NCBI lineage: Eukaryota > Metazoa > Chordata > Mammalia > Artiodactyla > Bovidae > Neotragus > Neotragus moschatus. The sequence continues at coordinate 883,408 of SJYA01002077.1, forward strand.
TATAGTGAATGATTCAGAGAATGTCCCAGTTAGATGGGTAAGTAAATAACGCCCAATTGAAATGTGTAGGTTTTGTAATATCGGTATTTTGTTTAATTGACTTTTTTGTTAATTGTCCAGTCAATAAGAAGACTTAAGATCTTTTAGTACTTTATTAATTCACTTTCCTGTTTAAACCACTAAAGGATATAAACATCAGTGGGTATTTGAAAGTGGAAGCTCTTGAAGAACTGACCAACCCAGTTCTTCTTTCCTGAGTATGGAAATGCCAGTGGAAAAGAAGACTGGGCCAGCCTTTTGATCCTAAACTGTGTATATTATTCCAAATTATATTAAAATTAAATGTTTTCTTTCCAGTTGATTTTTTAACTTACCACTCTTTTCTATGTAGTTAAGGAGAATAAAATAGGTCTCCAAGGAGCTGGGTGTCTGTTTACTCTCATTCTGAAATCAGTCGCTGATCATATGTGAACATTCTCTCTAGGTTAAACGAAATGAAAGTTTAAATACACTCTGAATTAAGATTTTTTAAAAGTACAGATCACTATGGCTTTTCTCTCTCCTAATCAGTGCAACTTTTTCAACAATTTTTAACTTACTGGGGGACTATAGTTGTATGAACCCATCTTAGTCCTTCTTCTTATCCTGCTAATAGTAGGGCTGAGGTCAGCTACCCTCATACCAGAATTTCACTCTAAACCTCAAATAGAAACCTCCCTTTCAGGCTATTGTCATGTATCAATAGAGAGTCAATACATTCTATTTTATGGAAAACTGCCATTCAGGTGATTTGTTTATTTAATGCACCAGTAATCTGTGATTCTCAGAATTCTTTGAACTTTCAAAGTTGTTGACTTAAAGCATCATTATCCTTCAATTAAAAATAAGTTTAAAAAATAAAAAAGACACTAAAATCCTAACATTTTTATGGTGAATTAAGTGAAATAAAGTTGTAAAAAATGTTTAAAAATGAATTAAGATTCTTTTTTGTATTCAATATTTTAAGAAAAAGTGTTAATTTAATGTTAGATGCAATGACAGTTGTTAGCAAAGAAAGGTGATCAGAGGATGTGATTTAATATGTGTATATATATATATTTATACCAAATTGCCTTAAAAATTGTGACTCCTCTTCAGTGTTCTTACACATCTTCCTAATTTCTTCCAGGGACTTGAACTATAATAATTTGGGGGAATTTCCTCAGGCTGTTAAAGCTCTCCCCAGCCTAAAAGAGCTGTGAGTATTGCTTTCCTCTCTCTATGCCTTAATGTCCCTAGAACTCACAATTTAATGTTGCACCAGTGAGATTTTAGAACATCGTTATTCCATTGCATTCCATAACACACACACACAGACACACACACACACACACACGATGATACAGACTGGATTATGTCAGCTAACCTGGACAGTTTTGAGCATAGATTACTGTATAAGTATGGATTCTAGTGAAACAAGCCTTAATGTATAGTCTCTACTTTGTCAGAGCTGTGGTCCTAGTCCCACAGGGGAGGCTGACTATGTAAGACAGACAAAGAGGAGTCTCTAGGTGGAAATAAGTGCTGAATGAATAGGATCAATAAATCACTCCAGAAAAAGAGTGATGCCAGGGGTCATTGGAAAAGACATCACCAAAGAGGAGGAATTTGACTGGACTTGAAATAATGGAAATGTTTAGATAAATGAGGGGGCATTTTAGATGTTGGATTTGTCAAGGTCAGAGATAAGAATGCTCATGGTATAATTGAGATTGTGTGTCATGAGTTGATGGCTAATATTCTGAGATGCGTTGCTTAAAAGCTCAATGGAGGCAATGATGAGAGGGATTTTGAGGTTAGAGTACCTAGGATTCTTGCAGTCTAAAGTTCTTTGAGGATGCAGCAAGCTAAAAGTATATAAAGGACCTGCCAACTAATAGGTTAAGTGGTCCTGAAAAAGATGAGCTGGAATTAAAAATTTGGTTTCATCACTTGGTTGAAATTTTTATGTAGCTGTTATCAGTTATATTTTATATACTACTGAATAGTAGTAGATATTTGGGTTTTACTTATTTCACAAGAGGATAAGCATTTCAAAATATTTTTCTTCTATCTTTGTAGATTATTTCATAGTAATTCTATTTCTGTTATCCCTGATGGAGCGTTTGATGGTAATCCACTCTTAAAAACTATGTAAGTAGTTTGAAATTTTCTTTTAGTACGTAATCATGTAAAGCAGTGTCTGTACGAGGCCAAACATCTGGATGAAGGACGAAAATTCAGGCTGTTAGATATACTAACTTTGTGAACATAGATTTAGTGTTGGAGTGCTTGTGAACACATGGAAACTTTGTTTCTTTGGCTATTTTTACAGACATTTGTATGATAATCCTCTCTCTTTTGTGGGGAACTCAGCATTTCACAATTTGTCTGAACTGCATTCCTTGTAAGTATTATAGAAATTTAAAAACAACCTGAATATTTACACCATTGCTTTAATGGAAAACTAGAATTTATTATTGTAACTCCAGAAAACAGTATCTTTTATTTTCTTTTCCTTCGGTGGAAGTCCAAAAGACAATTTCGAAAATTTACAATGGTTCTTATTTATTCATGAACACCTGATCAAAATGATCACATTTTCAGAAACTAATTTTTTTAGGTATAGTGGTATTATAATTTTAAGCTGGTTCAAAAATAAGTTTAAAATATTATCTATGAAAATTCATTATTTTAAATTACTTCTTCTCTCACAATTTCTTAAAGAGTCATTCGTGGTGCAAGCATGGTGCAGCGGTTCCCCAACCTGACTGGAACTGTCCGTCTGGAGAGTTTGTAAGTGTGGCTCTTTGAAGCGAGGGTGTGTAAAGATAACACTACACTAGCCTGCTAGTAGGTTGCCCGTGCTTTTTGGTGATGATAATGAGTTAATGTTGATTCCTGCATCCTTGCTTTGTGAATATCATGTACAGAGATGGATGGTATTTGGTTTGGAATCAGCTCAGGCAGAGTGTAGCAAAGTCTCTGAAAATATAAGGCAGTAAGTAAGCACCAGATTAGAAGCAGTGCTTTAGGAGTTCAGAATTGGAGTAGTCCATGTAAGCTATCAGAAAAGGCTTTATGGAAGAGGTGAAGTGTTTCAAAATTAGATTTCACCGAGCTGGGTCTTTTATTTAGAAAAGCAAGCCTTAGTGAAATGGAGAATACTGAAAGTTACTTGGCATGCATGCTGTCACTTGGTAAATATATGGGGAAACAATGGAAACAGTGAGAGACTTTATTTTGGGGGGCTCCAAAATCACTGCAGATGGTGACTGCATCCATGAAATTAAAAGATGTTTGCTCCTTGGAAGAAAAGCTATGACCAACCTAGACAGCATATTAAAAAGCAGAGACATTACTTTGCCAACAAAGGTCCATCTAGTCAAAGCTATGGTTTTNTGCAGTCTAAAGTTCTTTGAGGATGCAGCAAGCTAAAAGTATATAAAGGACCTGCCAACTAATAGGTTAAGTGGTCCTGAAAAAGATGAGCTGGAATTAAAAATTTGGTTTCATCACTTGGTTGAAATTTTTATGTAGCTGTTATCAGTTATATTTTATATACTACTGAATAGTAGTAGATATTTGGGTTTTACTTATTTCACAAGAGGATAAGCATTTCAAAATATTTTTCTTCTATCTTTGTAGATTATTTCATAGTAATTCTATTTCTGTTATCCCTGATGGAGCGTTTGATGGTAATCCACTCTTAAAAACTATGTAAGTAGTTTGAAATTTTCTTTTAGTACGTAATCATGTAAAGCAGTGTCTATACGAGGCCAAACATCTGGATGAAGGACGAAAATTCAGGCTGTTAGATATATTAACTTTGTGAACATAGATTTAGTGTTGGAGTGCTTGTGAACACATGGAAACTTTGTTTCTTTGGCTATTTTTACAGACATTTGTATGATAATCCTCTCTCTTTTGTGGGGAACTCAGCATTTCACAATTTGTCTGAACTGCATTCCTTGTAAGTATTATAGAAATTTAAAAACAACCTGAATATTTACACCATTGCTTTAATGGAAAACTAGAATTTATTATTGTAACTCCAGAAAACAGTATCTTTTATTTTCTTTTCCTTCGGTGGAAGTCCAAAAGACAATTTCGAAAATTTACAATGGTTCTTATTTATTCATGAACACCTGATCAAAATGATCACATTTTCAGAAACTAATTTTTTTAGGTATAGTGGTATTATAATTTTAAGCTGGTTCAAAAATAAGTTTAAAATATTATCTATGAAAATTCATTATTTTAAATTACTTCTTCTCTCACAATTTCTTAAAGAGTCATTCGTGGTGCAAGCATGGTGCAGCGGTTCCCCAACCTGACTGGAACTGTCCGTCTGGAGAGTTTGTAAGTGTGGCTCTTTGAAGCGAGGGTGTGTAAAGATAACACTACACTAGCCTGCTAGTAGGTTGCCCGTGCTTTTTGGTGATGATAATGAGTTAATGTTGATTCCTGCATCCTTGCTTTGTGAATATCATGCACAGAGATGGATGGTATTGGGTTTGGAATCAGCTCAGGCAGAGTGTAGCAAAGTCTCTGAAAATATAAGGCAGTAAGTAAGCACCAGATTAGAAGCAGTGCTTTAGGAGTTCAGAATTGGAGTAGTCCATGTAAGCTATCAGAAAAGGCTTTATGGAAGAGGTGAAGTGTTTCAAAATTAGATTTCACCGAGCTGGGTCTTTTATTTAGAAAAGCAAGCCTTAGTGAAATGGAGAATACTGAAAGTTACTTGGCATGCATGCTGTCACTTGGTAAATATATGGGGAAACAATGGAAACAGTGAGAGACTTTATTTTGGGGGGCTCCAAAATCACTGCAGATGGTGACTGCATCCATGAAATTAAAAGATGTTTGCTCCTTAGAAGAAAAGCTATGACCAACCTAGACAGCATATTAAAAAGCAGAGACATTACTTTGCCAACAAAGGTCCATCTAGTCAAAGCTATGGTTTTTCCAGTAGTGATGTATGGATGTGAGAGTTGAACTATAAAGACAACTGAGCGCTGAAGAATTGATGCTTTTGAACTGTGGTGTTGGAGAAGACTCTTGAGAGTCCCTTGGACTGCAAGGAGATCAAACGAGTCAATCCTAAAGGAAGTCCTGAATATTCATTAGAAGGACTGATGCTAAAGCTGAAACTCCAATACTTTGGCTACCTGATGCAAAAAAGTGACTCATTGGGAAAGACCCTGATGCTGGGAAAGAATGAAAGTGGGAGGAGGAGGGGATGATAGAGGATGAGATGGTTGGATGGCATCACTGACTTGATGGACATGAGTTTGAGCAAGCTCTGGGAGTTAGTGATGGACAGGAAAGCCTGGTGTGCTGCAGTCCATAGGGTCACAAAGAGTTGGACATGACTGAGCGACTGAACTGAACTGATAGCCTGCGTGTGTGCTCAGTTGCTAAGTCATGTCCAGCTCTTTTGTAATTCCATGGACTATAGTCCACCAGGCTCCTCTGTCCATGGGATTTCTTGGGCAAGAATACTGGAGTGGGTTGCCATTTCCTTTTCCAGGGGATCTTCCCCGCTCAGGGATTGAACCCACATCTCCTTCATCTCCTGCATTTGCAGGCAGATTCTCTACTATTGAGCCATCTAGGAAGTCTAAGTATGACATTACAGATGATCAAATATAGCTAGACTTGTTTATAATAGTATGGGGAATGATATGGAGAAATTTGGAAAATTGTTGGGCTTGTAATTTTAAAATGACAAACCTTGAACATTGAACGTTTAGTTATGGCAGAGCTTCTCAATGGGTGGCCTGTGAATAGGTTGCAGGTGCATGTAAGATCTTGATGACCTCAGCCCTCCAGAAGCCACGTGGAGTCTGACGTGGCTAGGGTCTCTGCCACAAGGACCACAAGTGTGCTGCATAGGTTACAATTATCATGTGTGCCAAGATGTAAGAAAAGAGGTTAGGAAGCATTGAGCTAAGGAGTTTAAATTCGACTCTCATGGCAGTTTGGAGATGTTAAAAATGTTGGCTGAGGTAGTGTGAAGAAGGTAAGAAGAGAATACTAGAGCTAGAATGGTGAGGAGGCCATGGGAACACTCCACTTCGCTAAGTGAGCACATTTAACTATGAGAGTTCTGTGTCTTCAATCCATCCCTGGAATTCCTCCGTGTGGCCTGAGATTCCTCCATCCCTGTGTGCATCATTTCACCCTTGATCAGCATAGTAGCAGTAAAAATGAAGAGGGTCAGATGCTGGGACCTACAGAAGAAAGAACAGAAATTGATGGCTGAGTGCAGATGGGGACATAGAAAGGGAGGATGGATTACTAGGCTGCCCCCCGCAGGTCTTTAGGGCCTGCACTTGCCCAGCTTCAAGACTGAAGAAAGAGCCCGGAGTCAGCAATAGAGACATCACTGGTTTAATGAACGGGGGAGCTTACATGTCTGAAGCAGGATCCTGGAGCAACACCCCACCAGCCCCCAGCTGACAGGACAAGGTGCAGATTTTGCCCCCCAGGGTGGTGGAGGGGAAGGGGAGATTACCAGTTATACTGATAGGAATAGACATCAGGTTGGCTTATCAGTTACCAGGGAAACCAGCAGAGGGGCATGCCCTTCACTGTCCCAGGCCTGGGGCAAGTATGTAGGAAGGCCAGTTATGTGAGTAGCATGTAGGCGAAGCAGGTACTGGTTGGGCTGGGATTGTACAGAGAGCAAGAGAGCAGCCATTTTGAGAGGCCTGATCATACAGGGATTAAAGGAAAATTTCAGAATATTGAGTCGGGCTGATTGAAATAGTAGACAAGAATCAAGATGGGGGGGAAGGAAAATAACTTGGTTTCAAATATTTTGGGTGTGAGGGGTGACAAACTTGCAGGTGACCACGGTCAGCTGTAACTGTGGATTCGTTTTTTTTCTGTTGGTCCACACGAGAACTCAAGCTTATCCCCTGGATACTATGAACATGTTATCACAAACCTCTTCTGCATTGGAGGGTTCGTTCCGCTTCCCACTTTAGGGAGTAGTTAGGCAGTGGGACACATAGACTCTAGTCCGTATGCAAATATGTGAACCTGTACTTGTCTCTGTGAGAACAGCATTTTGTTTACCATCTCAACTGGAATCATTTCTTAGACAAACAATGTTTCTCCACAGGACCTTGACAGGTACGAAGATCAACAGCATATCCAGTAATCTGTGCCAGGAACAGAAGAGGCTTAGGACTCTGTAAGCTGGATTCCTCTTCCCCTGTCCTGCTTTTCCTTGATGCATTTCACATAGGTTGAGTTTTATCTTTAATAAAGTGTTTTCATTTGGTGACACTATGGTATAAATGTTTCTTATTCGTTCCCTTCATGGAAGTGAGCGGGTGTTCTGGTATCCCCCTGAGGAGGTAAAGTTTATTTGAGCTTTGTTTTACAGTTATATGTATGTCTCCCATCTTGTGACTCTGCTTTGAATACAGTGAAACCATACTGGGCCCTTTCTTGATTTCTTTTCTTTGATCCTGACCCCTCATCCTTATTCTAGTTGCCCCAGGGTAGTTACCTCTCTATGCTGCTCTTTTGCCATCACCTAAGTAAGAGCCCAAATCTTTCTTGGATCAGAAACCAACTAAGCATGGGAGCTTTCAAAAATCTCGAAGCTGCCCTGAAAATTAAAAGTAAATAAAACATGAAAGAAGCTCACAAAAACAGTTAAGTTACTAAGTTGTTAATAAGCGTTCAGTGGCCAGAGATACTAACAAAATAAGTGACTGATCAAGCAAGTAATTAANCCAACTAAGCATGGGAGCTTTCAAAAATCTCGAAGCTGCCCTGAAAATTAAAAGTAAATAAAACATGAAAGAAGCTCACAAAAACAGTTAAGTTACTAAGTTGTTAATAAGCGTTCAGTGGCCAGAGATACTAACAAAATAAGTGACTGATCAAGCAAGTAATTAAATGGTGTGATGGAGTATCAAACGCAACGATATCATTGAGGGAAAACTGCAGTGGGATTAACAGAGCTAACCAATCCCCATTTTTTAATTTAATATAAGTATTTTTAAAAATATGAGTGCACACACCACTCCTCTTCTAGCTTTTTAATTAAATAACATGGGCATTATTTATGGTATAACAATATTATAAAATTATAAATTAAAAAATCCATATCTCTACCAAGTGAACGTAATTAACTTTTGTGTATTTCCTGTACTATATTTTTCATATTTATTTTATATTCTTAATGTTTTAAAATATTTTATATTGTCTATACTCAATATTATGTACTCAAAGTTTGCCCATTTTAAGCTTGTTCTATCTCTAAGGTACTCTGGAAAGTTTTACAAGTGTAAGGAAAACAAAGTTTCTTTTCTTGTTCAGCCATATCTCTTTATAACAGATCTTAGCATTGTTTTTGATGCTTCTGAGTACAGCTGTCTTAATATAGTATTCTGATAACGTAAAATTAATTGATCATTTTCCATTTGCATTTTAAGGGACTTGTCTTACAACAGTATAAAAGATCTTCCAAGCTTTAATGGTTGCCATGCTCTGGAAGAAATGTAAGTTGGTCTTTGACTTACTTTTTTTGCTGTGGTCTACTGTTAACTCATTGAGCCTTCCCTATTGTAAATAAATGACTTTCATATTAAGGTCTTAGAAATTCTCATGATCAGGCGTTCCTGTGAATAAATGTTCAGTGGCACCAGGTGTGTTCGTGTGACTAGCACTTATTGGGCACCTATCTGTCAGGCAATCTCTGAGACTGTATGGGAGGAGGGGAGTAGGGAAAACCAGCCAAACAAAAACTGGTCCAGGTGTGGATGTCTACCATGTAGCTATATAATACAGCTCTGGTGGGAGTGACTGGGAGGTCATGTTTTATAATATCTCCTCCTCCCTCTGACTGTCTTTCTGCAGTACTTGACACAGTTATATTGTCTTGGATCCTTTTTTTTTTCTTTTTCTTTTTCCAATAGACTTTTTTTTTTTTAGCAGCTTTAAATGCACAACAGTATTGAACAAAAGGTTCAGAGATTGCCTATATTCCCCGCCTTCATATGTATATAGCCTACTCTGAGTCAACATTCCCCACCAGAATAGGATTCTGTTATAATTTATGAACCTACATACACTGCTGCTGCTGCTGCTAAGTCACTTCAGTCGTGTCCGACTCTGTGCGACCCCATAGACAGCAGCCCACCAGGCTCCGCCGTCCCTGGGATTCTCCAGGCAAGATCACTGGAGTGGGTTGCCATTTCCTTCTCCAGTGCATGAAAGTGAGAAGTAAAAGTGAGTCACTGAGTCATGTCCAACTCTTAGCGACCCCATGGACTGCAGCCCACCAAGCTCCTCTGTCCATGGGATTTTCCAGACAAGAGTACGTACACTGACACATCCTTATCACCTTGAACACATAGTTTAATTAGGATTAATTGGTATTGAACATTCTATGGATTTGGACAAATATATAATGACATGTGTTAATTATTATAGTATTATACAGAGTCGTTTTACCACCCTAAGATTTGGAAACAACTGTTTTTTTCCTTGTCTCCATCATTTTGGCTTTTCCAAAAGGTCATTTAGCTGGAATCATAGTATATAGCTTTTCTAGACTGTCTTCTTTCACTTAGGCATATGCAACTAGTATTATTCCATATCTTTTGAAAACTTGACAGTGTCTTGGGTCCTTTCTCCTGTGTTGTTTGCCTGCTCTCATGCCTGAGTAGGGTTGGTGAGGAATTTAGATAGTGTACCTTAACTGTTAGTTTCATTTTGGGCATAATATCAATTAGTCTAGTCCTTTCATCCTTCAGATGAGGCAACAACAGTTCTCTTTACTTTCAACAAGATCAATTAGTGTTACTTGTGAATGAATATTTAAACTTCAAAAAAGCTAATTAAGAAATGTTGTTTTTCAAAATAGAAAATATTTTCTCGTTTTTCTCTCTTTTTTAAAAATCTTTCATCTTATTCTTTTTTTAGTTCTTTGCAGCGAAATCAGATCCATCAGATAAAGGAAGATACTTTTCAAGGCCTGACATCCCTAAAGATTCTGTAAGTTCCTCTATGATTATCAGAGGCAAATAAAATTGTTGTCAAGCTGTAAATTAATATTTCATTATAATTCCCATGTTAGTAAATATACTTAAATATGATTTATTATGTATAAATACTATTTTCAAACTTTACCATGTGGTACTTTGATTTCTTTTCAGTGTTTTTTTTTTTTTTTAACTTTAGCTAATTTATGAAATTTGTGAGTCAAAAGAACTTGTATAGCTTGAGGAATGCACCTTGTGTATTTTCATAGTAGTGAAGTAGTAGTGAAGTTTGCCAGCTCTTTAGGTGATGGGTGGGCACACTATAGCCTGTGTGTTACAGCCAACCTGCTTACTGTTTCTGTCAATAAAGTTTTATTAGAACACTGCCATGCCCTTTGGTTAAGTATTGTCTAAAGCTGTTTTCACCATGCTATGGGCTAGTCAAATAGTTGCAGTAGAGACCATGTAACCCCCGGAGGTGAAGAATATTTACTATCTGGTGCTCTACAGAAGAGGTTTGCTGACCCCTGTACTGGTGTCTATCATGACAAACACAGCTAACATGCAGCAGACACACTCATTTAAAAAGTGATTTGTATTGGAGGACATATTTGTGCCTCGTACTCTATTAAGCACTTGGGAATATAGAGATGACTAAGACAAACCATGTCACTGCCTTCATGCAATGCAGAAGACACAATACACTTAATTAGGAAATTTTGTTTTAATATATGAAAAAAAATAGATAATGAATTGAAATTACAGATACTAATATATCATGTTTTCTGGTAGATCCCCATTAAGAAAGCACACGTGTTCTACTAGAAAAGTGTATTGGTAGTTGGGTTTCTGGATCTTGCCTTGTGGCAGATAGGCTTACTGTGGATCCGGGCAGTAGTAGGGAAAGGGACTGACTCCCAGATGCAGTCACTTCCAGAGCACCGATAAGTGACAACAATGCAAAGCTACCCTGCTTTGTCATGATTTGGAACCAAGTCTGTCGAATTTTCCTATTTCCAGGAGATGTGTCATGGAATGAATTTATCCTATCTTTAAATTTCCATTAAGGCTCCCTGTAAGTGTGACTGCAGATTATTTCTCTGTTCTATTAATTCTGTAATATCAGAATTCCACAGGGTGTGTTCCTGAATGTAATATATGGCTCTGATGTTGATATGGATTTTTTTTTCCTGCTTGGTGGAAAAATGATATCTGAAGCCCTTCTGGAATGCTCTTGTTTGCGTATTGATTCTTTGTCTTCCCGAAGGTCCTTATCGCTAACCTTTGAGAATGCAAACAACACTAAGCCTGTTTTTATTTTCAGCTTTGTCAGGAGCTGTGCTTTTCCTCACCTAGTTAATCGTACCAGAAGCTGTATCATATCATTTGTATTTTTGAACTGGTACCAGAGTGATAAGGAGGAGAAAATTCACAACTGTTTTGAAACAGATGCCAGCTGAAATTACTCCTCCCTGGAACACATTCCAAGAAATAGATTGTTGTGAAGGGGAGGCCTTCAACATAAATATTAAAAATGTTGTTGAACAGGATTAAAGATCTTTGTTATTTTATCAGGGTTATTATGACTGCAGCAGATTCTAAAGTGTAGTCAAAGTAATTGCATTTAGAGTTTATTTGAAAGGAGCTAACAATTTATTTTTATCATTGCAGAGATCTTAGTAGAAACCTGATCCATGAAATTCATGACAGAGCTTTTGCCAAGCTTGGGTCAATAACGAACTTGTAAGTTTCATGCAACCATATCATGAGAGTAGTGAATAGTCTACAGAAACTTGTGTTTTAGCATTACCTACCCAAATCGTCTTGCTGTTGAGTGTTCCTTTGTATAAATGCTAATCTGCTATCATGTAGTGACAGCTTCTGAAATAGTTTTTCCTCACCTAAACTTCTTCTTAAAGCTCTAGTATTTATGATGTTAATACATGTACAGATTTGTGTTTTAGGAGTTAATTTGAAGTCTTATTCACATTTCAGAGATGTAAGTTTCAATGAATTAACTTCATTTCCAACGGAAGGCCTAAATGGGCTAAATCAACTGAAACTTGTGGGCAACTTCAAGCTGAAAGAAGCCTTAGCAGCAAAAGACTTTGTTAATCTCAGGTGTGTTTTTCTTTTTTGTGAAAGTTTTGGTAGGCCTTCAGATTATAGAGTATCCTGGTTTCTTTTCTTTCTTTCTTTCTTTTTCTTTTTTTTTTTTTTTTTGCTATGGTTCCCAGATTTTCAACCTCAATCCTCACAAATTTGGAAAAAAGTAGAGCACTATTCCATTGTTGTTGAGAACATGAGCTGAAGCCTGTGATGCTGTCAAAGAGATAATATAGCCCTTCGTCAGAATGGTTTTATGTATAATGGGATTTATCATTTGCAACAAGATAGCAGAAACCACTTGAGAGCCTATAGAAAACTGATACAATGTGAAATACTTCATAGAAACAGAGTTAGAGGAGGGACCTTATTAGACATAGTAGAGAGAGGGCTTGGGAATATCGTGGGAGAAGAGAATAATATTTTCATTATACTTATATGAGAATGTGAATTCATTTAAATGGTGTAAAGTCACAAATGAACTAGAAGGTTAATTTTAAATGAAACTACCAGTTTCATATGATACATTGGGTGTGGTTAATTCATTTATAAAAGGAGTCTGATAAGATTTTTCTTTAAATTGCAGTATTGCTATTAAGCTTTAAAGATGGCTTGATTCAAATTCAGCTTTTCAAAGCATACCTTATCTAACTGGAGAAACTCATGGTGTCCCCTGATACTAGAGCCTTTTGTTTTCAACAAATGAGGAAACTAAGTCCAGAGAGGATAAGGACCAGTTTNTGTGGTTAATTCATTTATAAAAGGAGTCTGATAAGATTTTTCTTTAAATTGCAGTATTGCTATTAAGCTTTAAAGATGGCTTGATTCAAATTCAGCTTTTCAAAGCATACCTTATCTAACTGGAGAAACTCATGGTGTCCCCTGATACTAGAGCCTTTTGTTTTCAACAAATGAGGAAACTAAGTCCAGAGAGGATAAGGACCAGTTTAAAGTATTTACCTTTCACAAAACAAAAGCATGTCTGTGAAGCTGGTATTTCAGTATTGCCATTTTTTTCCAGGTCTTTATCTGTACCATATGCTTATCAGTGCTGTGCGTTTTGGGGTTGTGACTCTTATGCACATTCAAACACAGAAGATAACAGCCTGCAAGACCACAGTGGGTCAAAGGATAAAGGCAAGTGCATGAACTTTTAAAAACAGAACACTCTTTACAGCATTAATCAAAGTCTGTGTTATTCTAATCAGTTTGTGAAGGATCAATATGAAATCTGTGGAGAAAAAATGGCTTTTCTGTACTGTGTTCCTGACATCTTTAATATGTTATTAAGTGTGGTGCACACTGAACTTATCTCATGTACAAGAGAAAACACTGCTGGAAAAATGTTGTAATCTTTTAATCTGCCTGCAGCTTGAAGTGAACAGTTTGTATTATATGTTCAGGTCTCAGTGATGTGGCAGGTGTCACCAGCAGTGCTGAAAATGAGGAGCACAATCAAATTATTATCCACTGCACACCCTCGACAGGTAAGCACAGTACATTTGGCTGCAGTTTCTTGCTTTAAACGAACATTAGGCAAATGTATCTAAAACTTCCAGGGATAAATGTGATTTCTGTAACAGAAGTAGGACTAGATGATTTCATAAGACCTGATTCACCTGTGGTCTGTATACCAGGAGCTTAGGCTTCTCTTGCAGAATCTCAGGCCGGACCCATGACTCAGAATCTTTGTGTTAACAAGCTCCCCAGATGGGGGTTACACACATTAAGGAGAGGGACTGTCTTCATGCAACTTTAACCCTGGGATAGTTCTAGAAGTTACTGGTCTATAAGGACTTTTAGTGTTAGCCTTTTATTTTTTAAATGCAACCTTGTCTACTTTTCTAGTTTACTTCACTGAATTTTAGTAGACTTGAGAGAGTTACTAAACTGACACCACAATTTAGTATTAGGTCGTGACTGTGATATCCTGCCTTATCTATCAGAGAAGATGGATTTATAATTTTACTGTTAAAAAAATTTTTAATGGCTAAGTTGTGTGCTATGAAGTGGATTCCCATTTAATCATAGTGGATGTTCTGAACATTCATTTTATAACTCAGAATCATAAGCATTATGGATTCTTTAATGATTACTACTGAATTGGTGAGCTGCTTCAGAGGCTGTGTATATGTTCTTTTAATACTTAGCACAGTTCCTGATGTAGAGAATAAGTTTATAGCAATCAGATGAGTGAATGGGGTTAACCAGAATCTTTTATAAAATCTATAAAAGGTATTGATTGTTAGAAGTCAAGGGCTAGTTCACTCACTTGTTTGCTGGGGTTTTTGTGTTGGACTTAAGGAAGGGATGATGTAGGTTCTTTATTAAAAGGGAGTCTAGACATGAATATACAGAGATTCCATTTCTTTCTGATTTTAAACTTTGGGGGTCAGTCAGGAGAAAAGTTGGTCTGAGTTCATCTCCCCAGGTGGCAACAGGAGTAAATGGCAAACTTATTTCCCCAACTCCACTCTGATGTAGGAGAAGGCAATGGCACCCCACTCCAGTACTCTTGCCTGGAAAATCCCATGGACAGGGGAGCCTGGTGGGCTGCAGTCCATCAGGTCACTGAGAGCTGGACACGACTGAGTGACTTCACTTTCCCTTTTCACTTTCATGCATTGGAGAAGGCAATGGCAACCCACTCCAGTGTTCTTGCCTGGGGAATCCCTGGGACGGGGGAGCCTGGTGGGCTGCTGTCTATGGGGTCGCACAGAGTCGGACACGACTGAAGTGACTTAGCAGCAACTCCAATGTAGTAACACAGAGACAGCCATGTGGTGACACAGAAGCAGGAAGTGAAGAGCAGGAACCTTCTTTTAAAACTGGAGGAGGCAGCAGGTTTCCAAGACAGAGGAGTGGAGCCCACTTCCCAGGCCCTTGAGGGGAAGTAATTCCACCCACTAGTCAAACACTTTCCAAAGGGTGTCCTGTGCTCCTGGGTCATGTGAGCTACTCCTTGTTCCTTGTAGAAGGATGAGTTCAGATTCAGAGATAAAGGCAAAAGCTTCCTCTTCACACTTCCCTGAGGGTGAGGTGATGAACAAATTAACTAGAAAAAAATTTTTTTATATAAGTTTCTTCAGTCAATTGATATAAATAGTGCAGCTCAGGCTTGTTAGGTCTGTGACTATCTCAGTGATAAAGATGCTTTACAGGATGTATCAAACACAGTTTCTCATGCTCTGCAGACAACATTTTTTTTTCTTTACTAACCTTTAAATAAAATAGTTGTCATTTGGGACATAACTAGCATGCCAAAGTCAGTTGCTAGAACATGCAACTCAGCTACTAAATTTGTTCTTGCAGTTCCAGTTTAAGTGATGCAGGGTGTTATTGGACATAGTTTTACATGATTTGTTAACATCAATGTAATTTAGCTCTCACTGTAACTATTTTGTTCAATGACCTCTGTCAGGTCTACCAAACACTTTGGAATCTCTGCATGAAAAATGGGGCTAATTATACTTATCTTAGCCTGCTTCATCAGATTGCTTTTGAAGGCTGTAAGAAGTGTGTATAAAATACATGTTATATATATATATATCATATATAATTAGTATACAGTATATTAGGAACCGGGAAGAAAGAAGATAAGGACCTAACATTTTTTGAAGTCCAACTATGTACCCAGTAGCCTGTTTAAGTACCTTGTATGTGTAATTTTGCTTAAGCTACACAATGCTATGAAATAGGTATTATTATCCACAAGTGGGAATATGAAATTTATAGAGGTTTAAGCTGCCCTCTTAAAAGCAGCACGTTCTAAACCCTAAATTCAAACCCTAGTTTATCTGATTCTAAGCCCGATATGAAGTAACTTTCACATACTAGTCACTGTGCTATGTATATTAACTTCAGTAAGAGAAAAAGTGAAAATTTTCCTTTAAATATCACTGGATGACTTTGCCAACTAGTTAATAAAATAAATAAATATATATTAAGATGACATATTAAAATAAATTTTTAAATAGCCTAGTCCAATGATTAGATGCCTAAGAAATGATAATCTTTTCAGTTTGGGTCAACTCACTTTGGTAGTAGGTTAATTATTCTATTAATAGTTTCTCAAGCCATATCTTGTGGAAGATAGTCTTTTGTAAACGGTCCTTTCTCTTTCATTTTAGGTGCTTTTAAGCCCTGCGAATACTTGCTGGGAAGTTGGATGATCCGTCTAACTGTGTGGTTCATTTTCTTGGTGGCCTTGTTTTTCAACCTGCTTGTCATTTTAACAACATTTGCTTCTTGTACAGCAGTGCCTTCCTCCAAATTGTTTATAGGCCTGATTTCTGTGTCTAACTTATTCATGGGCGCTTATACCGGAATCTTAACTTTTCTGGATGCTGTATCCTGGGGCCGATTTGCTGAATTTGGCATTTGGTGGGAGATAGGCAGTGGCTGCAAAATAGCTGGGTTTCTTGCCATTTTCTCTTCAGAAAGCGCCATATTTTTATTAATGTTAGCAGCTGTCGAAAGAAGCTTATCTGCAAAAGATATGATGAAAAATGGGAAAAGCAGCCACCTCAAGCAGTTCCGGATTGCGGCCCTTTTGGCTTTTCTGGGGGCCGCAGTGGCAGGCTGTTTCCCCCTTTTCCATAGAGGGGAGTATTCCGCATCCCCTCTGTGCTTGCCGTTTCCCACTGGAGAAACCCCATCCTTAGGGTTTACCGTAACTTTAGTGCTGTTAAACTCACTAGCGTTTTTATTAATGGCCATTATCTACACTAAACTCTACTGCAACTTGGAAAAAGAAGACCTTTCCGAGAACTCACACTCTAGCATGATTAAGCATGTCGCTTGGCTCATCTTCACCAACTGCATCTTTTTCTGCCCCGTGGCGTTTTTCTCGTTCGCGCCATTGATCACCGCCATCTCGATCAGCCCCGAAATAATGAAGTCTGTTACTCTGATATTTTTCCCATTGCCTGCTTGCCTGAATCCAGTCCTCTATGTCTTCTTCAACCCGAAGTTTAAAGAAGACTGGAAGTTACTGAAGCGCCATGTTACCAAGAAAAGCGGATCGGCCTCAGTTTCCATCAGCAGCCAAGCTGGTTGTGTGGAGCAGGATTTCTACTACGACTGCGGCATGTACTCACATCTGCAGGGCAACCTGACTGTCTGTGACTGCTGCGAAGCCTTCCTGTTGACAAAGCCAGTGTCCTGCAAACACTTAATAAAATCACACAGCTGTCCTGCCTTGACAGTGGGTTCTTGCCAAAGGCCAGACGGCTATTGGTCCGACTGTGGCACGCAGTCCGCCCACTCTGATTATGCAGATGAAGAAGATTCCTTTGTCTCAGACAGTTCTGACCAGGTTCAGGCTTGCGGAAGAGCCTGCTTCTATCAGAGTCGAGGATTCCCTTTGGTGCGCTATGCTTACAATCTCCCAAGAGTTAAAGACTGAATCCATATGTTTGTAACTATTTCTCCCATCAACCAAAATCACCGCGTTTATAAGAATGAACTCTAGTCTGATCTCTCATCTGGGAAGCACTTCAGTGATCATTATCTGGTGTCACTCAGAAGGAGGAGAAAGGTGGCAGTCATTTCTTCAGCCAGACCTTTGCAAAGGACAAGTGCCTGAACTATGGCTTGATGACAAAATGCAGTGTCCAAGCAATGTGTAGTCTATCTGAAACCAATAGTTAACTTGAAAAAGATTTTATGTATATCATAGCAATATAACGTTGGGTTTTTCTGATCCATAAGAAGCAAATTTATACCTGTTTCTGAATTAAGCACAAGATAGAGAACAGCTGTTAATATTTTTTTAAGAATATTTTAAATGGTGATTTTATATAATTGAAGAAAAAGGCTTGCTAATTTTACCTAATGTTTCATCATTAATCTCAGGACAACTTACAGCAGGGCCAAAAAAAAAAAAAAAGGTGGAGGGGAATTGTTTTCCCAGACAGGACTATGAGAGTGGATGTAGGCACTAAATTCTTGCATTTGTCTAATCCATCTCTGACATAATAGAATCATCAATTTTGTGTGAGAGATTTAAATCTAAAACCTGATGTTTTTAAAACAATATTAACAACTGTTAGATTTTAAAAGAATAACTGAATACATTTTGTCTTCAGTCATTGCGCATTGCTTTGTTTCAATCACAGTAATTTTTTCGTCAGTGCTTTGTGGTCATACTATTAGGAAAAAGTAAAGGGCTCATTGCTGTGTGATTTTAGTAGATTTGGCTAAACTACTAACAGGGAATTTTAAAAGTATCTGAGGGATTTGATGGCTCAGTATAATGTTCTCTCCAGAGAAGGCAATGGCACCCGACTCCAGTACTCTTCCCTGGAAAATCCCATGGATGGAGGAGCCTGGTAGGCTGCAGTCCATGGTTTGCGAAGAGTCGGACACGACTGAGCGACTTCACTTTCACGTTTCACTTTCATGCATTGGAGAAGGAAATGGCAACCCACTCCAGTGTTCTTGCCTGGAGAATCCCAGGGACGGGGGAGCTTGGTGGGCTGCCGTCCATTAGGTCGCACAGAGTCAGACACAACTGAAGTGACTTAGCAGCAGTAGCAGCAGCAGGATAATGTTCTCATGGATAAAACTCTTCCTGATATCATTGGCTCTATCAGTATTTTCCAATTCTGTTGGTATGTGATCTACCTGTAGCTTGAATTGTACAGAAAGTAAATTGTGGCAAATGGTTTCAACTAAGGTGGAAGAAATTGGGAGTAATTATGACACAAAGCACTTACATTTATTTCTTAGTGAGCTGGATTCTCCTGAACATATGCTCTTAGGTGGACGCTACCGTATATTTTCCCTTCCTTTGATTTACAAGAGCCTGTGCAACAGCTCTGAAACTGTTCTTGTGAGACAAGACAACTATGTCACTAAGGGAAAAAAAGGCATAAAGCTTAGGCCTATGTCTTTAAAAATTAAAAATTCTACTTGATAGTCATCTGTGGACTTTTGACATGTCATTATGTGGAGTCTTAAAGTTATAAATGTTCAATATATTTTTTGAACAATATGCTAAATCAATAGCAAATCCACTGCCATATTAGTTGTTCATGAGATACTAAAAAACATTAAGCTAGATTGCAGTTTAATAATTAAACTGTATATAATGTGCATATAATGAATTTTTATCTTATGTAAATTATTTTTAGAACACAAGTTGGGAAATGTGGCTTCTGTTCATTTTGTTTAATTAAAGCTACCTCCTAAACTATAGTGGCTGCCAGTAGCAGAATGTTAAATTGTGGTTTATATACTTTTTGCATTGTAAATACTCCTGGTTGTACATTGTCAGTGTAATAAAAACAGAATCTTTGTATATCAAAATCATGTAGTTTGTATAAAATGTGGGAGGGATTTATTTACAGTGTGTTGTGTGATTTTGTAAGGCCAACTATTCACAAGTTTTTAAAATTGCCATCATGTTTGTATATTTACACATCTGATAAATATTAAATCATAACTTGGTAAAAAAAATCTAGCTAAAAGTTTTTTTCTTCAAAAGTCATGTTACTGAATACTTTCATTGCATTCATTTAAGCAATAGAATAGCAGATATTTAAAATATGTGGTATACTGTGTAATACATATGATAGGAAATATTGTATGCAGTGTGTTGAATCATTAAACTTTCTGGAAAGCAATCTATTTTGCCTTAATTTATAACTAGGTATAGGAATGAATTTGTTTTAGTGTTAAACTAAGCAAATTGAAGTAAAATATTTTTAAGAGTTCTAGAAGAAATGTTGGGAGAACACTTTGCTGAAATTTAGAAGTAAGGCTTTATTGTATCTTAAGTCTGAACAATACTCATGGAAAACAAACTATGAAATTTAAGAGGGTACCCTCAATTAGATCTTATTTAAAAGCAGATGATTTTTTTAAAGAAATTGCATATTCCAGATACAGGCAATTGCCAAAATGTATTAGTCCTCCCTTTCTTGTCTTATCTGAGGTTTCACTTTCCATAGTTTTAGTTGCCCAGTCAACCATGGTCCAAAAATGGAAAATTAAGATGGAAAATTCTAGAAATAAAGTCATAAGTTTTAAATTGTGCGCCCTTCTGAGTAGTGTGATGAAATCTTGCACTCCTATTCTGAAACGAATCATCCCTTGTCCAGTGTTTGCTGTCCGTTCGTCACTTAGTAGCCATCTCTGACTCAGCACTTGTGTTCAGTGGCCCCAAAGCATGACAATAGTGATGCTGGTAATTTGGATAGTCTCTTACTGTGCCTAGTTGATAAATAGAACTGCTGTATTTAAAATGGATAATCAATAAGGACCTGCTTTATAGCACAGGGAACTCTGCTTGATCTTATGTGGCAGCCTAGATAGGAGGGGAGTTTCAGGAAGAATGGATACATGTATATGTATGGCTGAGTCCCTTCACTGTACACCTGAAACTATCGCAACATTGCTAACTGGCTATACCCCAATACAAAATAAGAAGTTTAAAAAAAAAAAAAAAAACTGTGTAGGGAAAAATATGGTATTTGTAGGGTTTGGTACTATCTGCAGTTTCAAGCATCCACTAGGAGTTTGGGACCCTCATGGATAAGGAGGGACTGTTGTGCTTAGAACTAACTCAGTATTCATAATCATCAAACCCTCATTTTACAGATGGGAAAGTAGAAATTTTAAGTGAATACCTGACCCATACAGCAAATTAGAGCCCAAACCAGCACCCAGTTCCCCTTAATTTTTTTTGTTTTGTGTTTGTTTTAAACTTCAGTATATGTTTGGAATTTCCATAACCAAAAGTAGAATACTGTAATTACCCCTCTTCCTACGCTCTCGGCCCTCACTGCCCATACCCATTATCCAACTTTGGCAGTTGTCAAGAGCACGTGGTAAATGTCATTTCTTCTTCATCCTATTCACTCATCTTCTGAAATCCCTCTGCCCCTTGGATTACACTGAGGCAAATCCTAGACAATTTGTTTCATCTGCAAATGTTTCAATATGTCCAGGGCTACATTTTTTAAAGAGGTATAATATATTGCCTTAGGACTCACTGGTAATAATGTTACTTTTGTAACAGATTTTCAAGCAAAGGTCTCTCTTTTCACTTACACAAGATTACAATGCCAATCAAAAAAAAAAAAAAAGAAATTATCCTCAATATACCATGAAAGTGAAAATAAATATATAAATAAATGAGTAGTAAGGAGAGAAGCAACTAAGTCAACATCCTGAAACTTAAGGGAGAGGCCTTCTTTTGACCTTATTTATACATTTTATATAATTCTACCAAACTTGATTATGGTTTCTCAGTCCCAGTAATGAAAAGGCGCTGTAAGAAACGAGACCACAGGATTTGATTATGTTCAAGCACCAACACTAGTGGCTCTTTGCCTCATAGTTCCAGAGTTGTTACAACATAATGTAATACAGTCATGTATTGGATGATTCTGAGGCATCCAGGAAAGGGCATAATTTGTTTAAAACGTTTTAGATTCCCATAGTAAGAGGTTACAGTGGGAAAGTTTTGGAGCTTATATGACACAAGTTACCATTTACCATTTTCTCTTATCTGATCCTGTGTTAGAAGTTTTGAGAATTAATAAGATGATATAACTGGGAAACCAATTACAGAATTTCCCTCTTTTACAGAGGAGTAAGGACTTGGAAAGGCCAAACAGCTTATTTAGGTGATGTTGTATGTTAGTTGCTCAGTTGTGGCTGACTCTCTGTGACCCAATAGACTAGCCCACCAGGCTTCTCTGTCCTGAGATTTCTCAGGCAAGAATATGGGAGTGGGTGGCCATTTCCTTCCCCAGGGAAACTTACTTAGGGAAACCTAGCAAATAAGAGAAAAACCATGGATTCAAATCCAGGTCCTTTCATACTGAAACTTGTTTTCCTACTATGCTTCAGTAATATGGGGTGATGGTTGTTGGGAACAGCTTCTCAAGTTTACTCCCTTATGAAGCTCTAGAGTGACCCAGGGTGATACTGTTGTGCATCAATCAATGAATTTATTAATTCTAAAGATCCTCATCTAAAAGGTTTTAACCAGACATGACACTATTGAATAATTAGGTAAGAAAATGAAAACTCAAGCCATTTTTATTCCTCCATCAATTTCATCACATTTAAATTGCTCCAGTTTTCTTCCATTTTCATTATTTTTACTGAAAATTTTAACAAAGTTTACATTCCATTTAAAGAGTTTTAACCATGTGAGACTTTATTTTCCTGGGCTCCAAAATCACTGCAGATGGTGATTGCAGCCATGAAATTAAAAGACGCTTACTCCTTGGAAGAAAAGTTATGACCAACCTAGATAATATATTCNCTTCCCGTTTGACAACGACGATGGTGACAAGGAGGAGGAGGATGTGGACGAAGATGCTTATGAGTCAGAGGCCAAGGTGGAGAGCCTGAGAGGAGTGGAGTTACAGGGGTGCACCAGGTAAATCCGAGATACAGCCCCCTCAAGATTCCTTAGACCCCACTAAGTACCTTCGTCTGGCGACCAGATACCTTCCTGTCTTCCCTCTCAAAAGATAGTGCGGGCACTTGCAGCCGCAGGTGTTGCTCCTTTTGGCCCAGAGTCTTGGGCCGGTTCTTACTCATGGCTACAGATTTTTCCATCGTTCTTAACCCCTTTTCCTGAGTATGTGATGGTTGCTACAATCTTCCTCCCCAGAGAAATGCACCTAAACACACAAGAAGCTAGCACTAAACACACAAAATTGGTAGTTTCAGGCATTTTATGAACACTCAAAAGTCAGAGTGGGAACACTAGAACTTTTGTTCAAATCTTTAACACCCAAATGTGGTTTATTGCATCTTAGTAATACCTGTAGCGATTATGAAAAAAATCTGGTTGTCAGTGAAGTAGGTTGTAGTAAGCAATATACCTTTTATGTCATAGATTAAAAGCTGAAACTTTGAGGTTAGCAGTGACTTCAGCATTCAGAGACAATGTCAGGTCTCCTCTTAGCAGTTACTAAAAGTAGAAGCCATTGAATGCTGGAATCAAAGGGATTATTAAAGTCATCTTAATTTATTTTTACAATTGTTCTTTCAGCAAACATTTAGTTTGTGCCATATGTGCATAGTTGCTCAGTCGTCTCCCACTCTTTGCGACTCCATGGACTGTAGCCCACCAGGCTCTTCTACCTATGGGGATTCTCAAGGCAAGAATCCTGGAGTGGGTTGCCATGCCCTTGTCCAGGAGATCTTCCCAACCCAGGAATTGAACCCAGGTCTTCCTCATTACAGGCAGATTCTTTAGTGTATGAGCCACCAGGTAAGGGCCTATAAATAAGACAGGCATGGTCTCTACTCTCTTGGAATTAAAGCCTAGCTCAAGCCATTCATTTTACAGATAACAAAACTGTGGCTCAGAAGACAGATAAAAAGTCTAAATCGAAGGCTTCCACCTAGTCATTAGAGGAGCTGGGCCTAGTACCAAGGTATACTGATCATGTTTTCTCTTGCCTATGCTACATGCCTATTGTTGAGTATATAGAAATATGAGCAAAGGGCCTATCCCTGCAGGAATATCTTTTTCTTAGGCTTGGTGATGCAGGTGCATTCGGAGTTAGACTCATTGTGTCAACTTCAGAAAGCATTTACAAGGTTCTGATGGTCAGGCTGCACAAGGCAGTATCAGTTTAGTTCAGTTGCTCAGTCGTGTCCGACTCTTTGCAACCCCATGAATCGCAGCACGCCAGGCCTCCCTGTCCATCACCAACTCCTGGAGTTTACCCAAGCTCATGTCAATCGAGTCGGTGATGCCATCCAGCCATCTCATCCTCTGTCCTCCCCTTCTCCTCCTGCCCCAACCCCTCCCAGCATCAGGGTCTTTTCTAGTGAGTCAGCTCTTCACATGAGGTGGCCAAAGTGTTGGAGTTTCAGCTTCAGCATCAGTCCTACCAATGAACACCCAGGACTGATCTCCTTTAGGGTGGACTGGTTGGATCTCCTTGCAGACTAAAGGACTCTTAAGAGTCTTTTCTAACACCACAGTTCAAAAGCATCAATTCTTCGGCACTCAGCTTTCTTCACAATCCAACTCTCACATCCATACATGACCACTGGAAAAACCATAGCTTTGACTAGACGGACCTTTTTTGGCAAAGTAATGTCTCTGCTTTTCAATATGCTATCTAGGTTGGTCATAACTTTTCTTCCAAGGAGTAAGTGTCTCCTAATTTCATGGCTGCAATCACCATCTGCAGTAATTTTGGACCTCCCCCAAAATAAAGTCTGACAGTTTCCACTGTTTCCCCATCTATTTGCCATGAAGTGATGGGACCAGATGCCATGATCTTAGTTTTCTGAATGTTGAGCTTTAAGCCAACTTTTTCCACTCTCCTCTTCCACTTTCATCAAGAGGCTTTTTAGTTCCTCTTCACTTTCTGTACAGGAGATCTAAGAAATACAGATCAGAGCACCCATGCTTTATGTGTAGGCAACCATTTAACCCTTGAGCTATAAGGCATGCATACCTGGGGTGAGTAAATTGAATATGAAGCCATATGAAGTGACTCTCATACACAGTTATAACAGTGAGTCTCTTAAGAAGGAGAAGTAATAGTAAGTACATTGGTAGGAATAGATATCAGTAACAGTAAGCAAGCAAGCCGCTTGTCCACATAGTTTGTAGCAACAAGAAACAGTTTCAAAGGAGTCCATTTTCATGTGGGCCTTTGTACAGATTCTTCAGGACTGAGTTGGTCCCAGTGATTTTTAGGAGGATATTTATTATTTTATTTGGCTGCCCCGGGTCTCAGTTGTGGCCCAAAGGATCTTTGATTTTAGTTGCAGCATGTGGGATCTAGTTCCCTGATCAGGGATTGAACCTGGGTCCCCTACACTGGGCATACAGTTTTAGCCCCTGGCCCACCAAGGAAGTCCTGGTCCCAGTGATTTTTAAAACAGATTTTAAAGTTTTGGAAAATCCTGAGCTTAATCAGCAGGACTGCGCTATGTAGACAGTTGAGCAGCCCCGGGAATATGGCTATCTAGAGGCCATCCACAGGTCTGTTGCTAAGACCTTGCTTTAGCCTCCAAGAGCCAAAGCCCTGTCCAAATGGAGCTCATCGTGGGAGGAGCTAGTTGTATTTATATCAAACCTAGCCAAAGCCCAAATGAGCTGGTAACACCCCAGGGCTCTAGCTGCCTTCCTTATCACAGTTCACCCCCTCTGATTCAAAGCAATTGGTAGGACGTGGTCTGGAAAAAATGCAGGAGTTGTCAGGCCTGTGGGTGGCAAGTGTCAGATGCCTGTGATGTGTTCAATAAATGTCTGCTGAAGGCATGCTTATTTCCCACTTCCTAGAGAACAGATAGATGCAGTGATTGTTCTCAAATGCTTCAGAAAATCCAGTACCTCTTATCAGGAAAGAAAAGTGTTAAGAACTTTTCCTTATTCCACTTCTCTACCTCTTACCTTTGGTTGGGGGCCTGATAGTTTGGGCCTCCTGAGAAATCTGTATGCAGGTCAAAAAGCAACAGTTAGAACTGGACGTGGAACAACAGCCTGGTTCCAAATAGGGAAAGGAATATGGCAAGGCCGTATATTGTCACCCTGCTTATTTAACTTACATGCAGAGTACATCATGAGAAACGCTGGGCTGGAAGAAGCACAAGCTGGAATGAAGATTGCCCGGAGAAATATCAAGAACCTCAGATGCTCAGATGACACCACCCTTATGGCAGAAAGCGAAGAAGAACTAAAGAGCCTCTTAAAAGTGAAAGAGGAGAGTGGAAAAGCTGAAAAAGTGTTAAAACTCAACATTCAGAAAACTAAGATCATGGCATCTGGTCCCATCACTTCATGGCAAATAGATGGGAAAACAATGGAAACAGTGACAGACTTTATTTTCTTGGGCTCCAAAATCACTGCAGATGGTGATTGCAGCCATGAAATCAAAAGACGTTTGCTCCTTGGAAGAAAAGCTATGACCAACCTTAACAGTATATTAAAAAGCGGAGATAGTACCAACAAAGGTCCGTCTAGTCAACACTATGGTTTTTCCAGTAGTCATGTATGGATGTGAGAATTGGACTGTGAAGAAAGCTGAGTGCCAAAGATTTGATGCTTTTGAACTGTGGTGTTGCAAAAGACTCTTAAAGGAGTCCCTTGGACTGCAAGGAGAGCCAACTAGTCCATCCTAAAGGAAATCAGTTCTGAATATTCATTGCAAGAACTGATGCTGAAGCTGAAACTCCAGTACTTTGGCCACCTGATTGGAAGAACTGACTCATTGGAAAAGACGCTGTTGCTGGGAAAGATTGAAGGCAGGAGGAGAAAGGGACGCCAGAGGATGAGATGGTTGGATGGCATCACTGACTCGATGGACATGAGTTTGAGCAAGCTCCGGGTGTTGGTGACAGACAGGGAAGCCTGGCATGCTGCAGTCCATGGGGTTGCACAGAGTCGGACACAACTGAGCGACTGAACTGAACTGAATTGTATAGGTGTGGGAGGGAGCGGCACCAAATGTGGTTGGGGAGCAGGAGTCAAAGATCTGTGTTTCTGGCTTGGCTAACTGGGTGAGTGTTGGTACTCTTCTCTGAGGTAGGATTATGGGAGGAGGGTAGTGAGTGAGTGGTAGGTGACTAGATTTGTTTTGGATTGATTGAGTTTGATATTTAAGTGAAGCCATCTGATGGTAGAAAATAAAAGTTTGGAGTTCAGGAGTAAGATCTAGCCTGAAATGCCTAGAGTGGGCCCAATCCGCACCTTCATGACCAGTGAAGCTATGGGAGGATGAAGTAGTGTTCTGGAAGACTGAGAAGGAAAGATATATAGGAAGTAAACAACATACCAACAGTGTCCCTTTCCCACTAAACACAAATTCCATAATTGCATGAATGAATGCAAAAATAGGGGAAAAAACCACCACCACTACCAAGTAAATGGAAGTTACAAGACAGAAAAAGCTGAGCATGACCATAGGGGAGGCAGTTGGTTGCCTGAAGCAGGAATGTTANATTCCATAATTGCATGAATGAATGCAAAAATAGGGGAAAAAACCACCACCACTACCAAGTAAATGGAAGTTACAAGACAGAAAAAGCTGAGCATGACCATAGGGGAGGCAGTTGGTTGCCTGAAGCAGGAATGTTAAAGAGACAAAGGGGCTGAATCTATAATAACCTAGTCTTTATCTAGCTGCCTCCTGTCCTGAACAACCTTTCTTTCCAGGGGCACCAGTGGTTCACCTTTTCCTATGGGGGTCTTGTATCTGGCCAGTGTATACATGCACTCACAAGTACTTCCCTTTCCCTTTTCTGTTGAGCTTGAGTGAATGGTTACTTTTCCATGTACCCAGAGGAGACAGACTGACAACTGTGGGAAAATCGTGGCCACTTTGTATGAGAACTGGCAAAATGGAGTCCACCAAACCATTAAAGAATACAAGGCCATATACTTTATATACCTTTTTATTTCAAAACAACTTCAAACTTACAGAAAAATCGAGGGTATAAAGAACTCTGTCCACCCTTCACACCAAAACCGTAATTGTTACCACATTGGCATTACCATCCTCACTGTGTAGATATGTATTCTTTCCTTTGTGAACTACTTAAAGGAAGAAAAAGGAAAAGTCTGCACCAGGATTTGGTTAGGATCATGTGTTGTAATTAGTTGTCCAAGCAAGAATGAAAAAAATTATTGTAATTGAGGCACATGGATGATGGGGTGTGATTTTAGATTAGAGAATTCAGAGGCTGTCTAAAGGATAAACTAATTTAAGCAGTGGACTCTTGTTCTTAGTTTCTTAAGTGTATACTTACATATAAAAATCACAGTATTGTCAGTGTATCGTGGAATTCTACTTTTATTGTGCTGCTAAATCATTTTGACTGCTAAGTCAAAGAGTTTTGAGTGCAAGGTCTATAGTGTCCTCTCTTTCGTAATAGCACAGTTGGATCCGAAGATAACCANAGTGTATACTTACATATAAAAATCACAGTATTGTCAGTGTATCGTGGAATTCTACTTTTATTGTGCTGCTAAATCATTTTGACTGCTAAGTCAAAGAGTTTTGAGTGCAAGGTCTATAGTGTCCTCTCTTTCGTAATAGCACAGTTGGATCCGAAGATAACCAAGAAGAACAGAAGCAGGTGCACTTACCAGAAAGCAGCCTGACACCGTGGGAAGTGTGGTTTGTTGGCAAAGAAAAAGTAGAACGTGACCGTCTGCAACAGAAGGCTCTAGAGGTAAAATGAGACAGTCTTTTTTCTATTTAATCCACAAGCTCACAAAATTGAGCTGCTGTCAAAATCAGAATGTTATTATCAGGATGTTATTATCCCTCAAACAAAGTTTTAGCATATTTTGGTATCAGTTTGCTATATTCGTATTTATAGCTTACTAGAGAAATGATACGTATTCCAGATTATAAGAACATTTGGAAAATACAGCTAAGCATAATTAGGAAAATTAAAATCTCCAACCTCATTCCCCTTAAACTATTGTTAGTAGTATGGCGTGTAGCCTTCCAGATTTTCTTCTCTGTAAATTTTTAAAAAACATATGTGCAAATGTATATTCATACAGAGCGTCACCATATGTATGTTTAACTAAGTACAGTCAACCTCATATATTTATAAAATTTTTAAGAGAGGAGAGAAATAAAAACTGAAGTAGAGGCAGGAAGTCTACCCTATACGATTCAGAGCTTGTGCCCCAGAGTGATTTTATGCTGGGGGAAGAGAGTCTGAGGGGCTTTTAGATTTTCTTAGTTTCTCTTTACCTCCCTGCCTCGCTTCTGAGCATTTTTGTATTTTTGATTCTCTCTGAACTCTCTCTCTCCAAACTCAAAAAATACATTTTCACATGAATCCATCATTCTTTCAGCTCTTACTGTTTGCTATTTAGAACCTAGCAGCCAAATAGATTTGGATAGTTTGAAATCCTCCACTATCTAGGTTATCTGAATTCTCTCCGTCCAAACACAGAAACCAGGTAGATGTGTGTGGTGAAGGATATATCTTGTTTTTAATAAATACGATCACTCTTTTGTAACCTGCTTTTTTCTGCCTATTATTAATATGTTTCTATATCATTAAATATTTTCATGTCATTTTAAAATGGCTGATTATTAAAATATATTTAAAACATATCATATATATAATAGAACATAATTAACCAGTTCACTGTTTTTGTGTATTTAAGTTTATTATCTCTTAGGGGCTCCCTGATGGCTCATCCACCTGCCAGTGTAGAAGACACGGGTTCGATTCCTAGGTTGGGAAGATCCCCTAGAAAAGGAAATGGCAATACCCACTCCAGTATTATTGCCTGGGAAATCCCATGGAAAAAAGAATCTGGTGGGCTACAGCCCATGGGATCGCAAAATAAAAACACAGTGATAAAAACAACAACTAATCTATTAGTATCCCTATTGCTATAAAAATCCTTGTAATTAAAGCTTTGCCCTCCATGATCTTTTTGGAGTAAATTTTCCATTTCAGTTTTGAAACTAGTTGTTCTTTCTGTGATGGCTTTCAAGCCAGGTTCTTGACATGATTCAGATAATTATAGAAACCAATACATTCAGCTTTTTCCCTATTGAAGTATATTTTATATTCTAAATACAAATTTATTCCTGGAAAAGTACACTGTAGTACTTGTTTCTACTTAGAAGGGCTAGGACTTGAAAAAAACCTTATGGTTTGATGTCAGATAGGCTTATTTAAACTTTTACACTTCAATTTCCTCATCTCTATAGTAAGGATAAAATAATACTACCCGGTCACAGTGTTTTAGAGGATTAAATGAGACAAAGTGTAAGGGTAGCTAGTGATTTTATTGGTATTATTATTAATATCATTGCTAGTCACAGTCTTTTTTTGCCTCTTTTAAATTGAAATATAGTTCATTTACAGTGTTGTGTTAGTTTCAGATATATATCAAGATGGTTCAGTTTATGTATATATGNTCACAGTGTTTTAGAGGATTAAATGAGACAAAGTGTAAGGGTAGCTAGTGATTTTATTGGTATTATTATTAATATCATTGCTAGTCACAGTCTTTTTTTGCCTCTTTTAAATTGAAATATAGTTCATTTACAGTGTTGTGTTAGTTTCAGATATATATCAAGATGGTTCAGTTTATGTATATATGCCTGCGTGTGTGCTCAATTGCTCAGTGGTATTTGACTCTTTGTGACCCCATGAGCTGTAACATGCCAGGCTCCTCTGTCCACGGGATTTTTCAGGCAAGAATACTGGAGTAAGTTGCCATTTCCTCCTCCAGGATATCTTCCTGTCCCAAGGATCAAACCCGTGTCTCTTGCATCTCCTGCATGGGATTTTTTAGGCAAGAATCCTGGAGTCACACACACACACACACACACACCCCCCCCCCCAATACACGGGATTTTTCAGGCAAGAATACTGGAGTGACACACACACATTTTTAGATTCTTTTCTGTTTTCACTTCAGTTCGGTTGCTCGGTCGTGTCCGACTGTGTGTGACCCCATAGACTGCAGCACAGCAGACTTCCCTGTCCATCACCAACTTCCGGAGCTTACTCAAACTCATGTGCATTGAGTCGGTGGTGCCTTCCAACCATCTCATCCTCTGTCATCCACTTTTCCCCGTGCCTTCATTCTTTTCGCAGCATCAGGGTCTTTTCCAATGAATTAGTTCTTTGCATCAGATAGCCAAAGTGTTGGAGTTTCAGCTTCAGCATCAGCCCTTTGAATCTTCAGGATTGATTTCTTTTAGGATGGACTGATTCGATCTCCTTGCGGTCCGAGGGACTGTCAAGAGTCTTCTCCAACACCACAGTTCAAAAGCATCAGTTCTTTAGCTCTCAGCTTTCTTTACAGTCCAACTCTCACATTCATACATGACTACTGGAAAAACCATAGCCTTGACTAGATGGACTTTTGTTGGCAAAGTAATGTCTCTGCTTTTGAATATGCTGTCTAGGTCGGTCATAGCTTTTCTTCCAAGGAGCAAGCATCTTTTAATNTGAAGAGATCTCCAGTCTTTCCCATTCTGTTGTTTTCCTCTATTTCTTTGCATTGATCACTGAGGAAGGGTTTCTTATTTATCTCTCCTTGCTATTCTTTGCAACACTGCATTCAAATATGTGTATCTTTCCCTTTCTCCTTTGCGTTTAGCTTCTCTTCTTTTCTCAGCTATTTGTAAGGCTTCCTCAGACAACCATTTTTCCTTTAGGTTATTATAAGATATTGCCTATAATTGCCTCTGTTGTATAGTAAATCCTTGCTGTTTATGTATTTTATATATAGTTAGTATGTATCTATTAATATTAAACTTCACATCTTTCCCTCCCCCTGCTTTGCCCTTTGGTATCTGTAGATTTGTTTTCTGTGTATTTCTGTTTTGTAAATATTGTGCTGGCCAGAAAATTTCACTTAGATTTTTCCATAACATTTTATATTTTAACCAAACCAATACATTCATTTGTATCACTTTTCAAGATTCTGCATGTAAGTGATATCATATGATATTTGTCTTTCTCAGTCTGTCTGTATTCAATTAGTGTGATAATCTCTAGGTCCATTCATGTTGCTACAAATGGCATTATTTCATTTATTTTTATGGCTGAGTAATATCCCCTTGGTGTGTGTATACACACAGACACACCACATCTTCTTTTTCCACTCATCTGTTGATGAACAATTTAGGTTGCTTCCATGTCTTGGCTGTTGTAAATAGTGCTGCTGTGAACATTGGGATGCGTTATCTTTTCAAATTTGCATTTTCATCTTTTCTGGATATATACTCAGGAACAGAATTGCTGGCAACTCGATTTTTAACTAAGGAACCTCCATGCTGTTCTCCATAGTGGGAACACCAATTCTGTTCTCTCCAACAGTGTAGAAGGGTTCCTTTCTCTCCACATCTTCTCTAGCATTTATTATTTATAGACTTTTTGGTGATGGCCATTCTGATCACTGTGAGGTTATACCTTATTGTAGTTTTGATTTTCATTTTTCTATAATAAATGATGTTGAGCATCTTTTCATGTACCTGCTGGCCGTCTGTATATCTTTGGAGAATGTCTGTTTAGATTTTCTGCCCATTTTTTGATTTGGTTGTTTCTTTTTGTTTATATTAAGCTGTCTGAGCTTTTTATATATTTTTGAAATGAATCCCTGATTGGTTGTATCAGGTGCAAATATTTTCTCTCATTCTGTGGGTTGTCTTCATTTTTTTAATGATTTCCTTTGATGTACAAAGGTTTTAAGTTTAAACAATTGCTTTTGCTTATGACTACATTTTGCTTAGAATTTCCATTACTGTAAAAGATGGATCTAAAAAAAATTGCTACAATTTATATCATAGAGTATTCTACCTACATTTTCCTCTAAGAGTTTTTATAGTATCTTGCTCTACATTTAGGTCTTTAAACCATTTTGAGTTAATTTTTGTATATAGTGTCAGAGAATGGTCTAATTTTATTTATCTACAGATAGTATCCAGTTTTCCCAGCAACACTTATTGAAGAAATGTCTTCTTCATTGTATAGTCTTCCCTCTTTTGTCGTAAATTAATTGACTCTAGGTCTTTTGGTTTATTCCTCAGCTCTATTCTGTTCTCTTGATCTCAGTCTGTTTTTGTCCCAGTGCAATACTGTTTTTGATTACTGTGGCTTTGTAGTATAGTCAGAAATCAGGGAGCATATTCTTCGAGCTCTATTCTTTTTTCTCAAGATTGTTTTGGCTATTCAGGGCCTTTTGTGTTTTCATATAAATTTAATTTTGTTGTTGTTGTTTGAAAAATGCCATTGGTAGTTTGATAGGGATTGCATTGAAACTCTAAATTCCCTGAGGTAATATGGTGATTTAAACAATATTGATTCTTGCAGTCAAAGAACACAGTATATCTTTCAATATGTTTGTGTCATTTTAATATCTTTCATCAATGTCTTTTCAGAATACAGGTCTTTTGCCTCCTTAGGTAGGCTTTTTCCTAGGTATTTTATTCTTTCTGATGAGATGGAAAGTGAGATTGTTTCCTTAATTCCACTTTCTGTTAATTCCTTGTTTGTGGATAGACATGCGACCGATTTTTGTATAATAATTTTGTGTCCACAACTTTACTAAATTCTTTGAGCTCTAGTAATTTTCTTGTATAATAGCATCTTTAGGGTTTTCTATGTATAGTAGTATCTTGTCATTTGCAGTGAAAGTTTATGTTTTCCTTTCCAATTCAAATCCCCCTCCCCTTTTTTCTCTTTCATTTTCTTGTCTGATTACTATGTCGAGGACTTCCAAACTCTGTTGAATGAAAGTGGCGAGAATGGACATCCTTGTTTTCTTCCTAATCTTCACCATTTTGTATGATGTTAACTGTGGGTTTGTCATTCAGTTCAGTTCCATCATCAGTCGTGTCTGACTCTGTGTGACTCCATGTACTGCAGCACGCCAGGCTTCCCTGTCCATCACCAGCTCCCAGAGCTTGCTCAAACTCATGTCCATTGAGTTGGTGATGCCATCCAACCATCTCATCCTCTGGTGTCCTCTTCTCCTCCCACCTTCATTCTTTCCCAAAATCAAGGTCATTTCCGATGAGTCAGTTCTTTGCATCAGGTGGCCAAGGTATTGGAGTTTCAGCTTTAGCATCAGTCCTTCCAATGAATATTCAGGACTGATTTCCTTCAGGATGGACTGGTTGGATCTCCTTGCAGTCCAAGGGACTCTTGAGAGTCTTTGCCAACACCACAATTTAAAAGCATCAATTCTTTGGCATTCAGCTTTCTTTATAGTCCAACTCTCACATCCATACATGTCTACTGGAAAAACCATAGCTTTGACTAGATGGACCTTTGTTGGCAAAGTAATGTCTCTGCTTTTTAATATGCTGTCTAGGTTGGTCGTAGCTTTTCTTCCAGGGAGCAAGCGTCTTTTAATTTCATAGATGCAGTCAGCATCTGCAGTGATTTTGAAGCCCCCCAAAATAAAGTCTGTCACAGTTTCCATTGTTTCCCCATCTATTTGCCATGAACTGATGGGCCCAGATGCTGCCATCTTTGTTTTTTGAGTGTTGAGTTTTAAGCCAACTTTTTCACTCTTCCCTTTCACTTTCATCAAGAGGCTGTTGATGAAAGGGTTTGTCATACATGGCCTTTATTATATTGAAGGTATGTTCCCTCCATGCCCAGTTTCTAGAGTTTTTTTTTTTTTTTTTAAAGGATGTTTTATTTAATCAGAAGCTTTTCCTTCATCTGCTGAGATGATCATAAAGCTTTTATCATTTAAGTTGTTAGTGGGGTGTATCAAATTGATTTGTGGGTATTAAAAAGTCCTTGGATCGCTGGGAAAAATATTGCTTGATTATGGTGTATGATCCTTAACTTTTAATTTAATCTTTATTTTTTATGGGGTATAGTTGATTTACAATGTTGTGTGAGTTTCAAGTATACAGCAAAGTGGTTTATATATCCATTCTCTTTCTGATTCTTTCCCGTATAAATTATTACACAGTTTTGGGTAAATTTCCCTTTGGTATACAGTAGGGGCTTGTTGATAGCTATTTTGAATATTCTAGTGTGTATATAAATTAGGATACTGTTAACCCCAGTCTCCTAATTTATCCCTCCCCCTGTTCTTTCCCCTTTGGTAGCCATAAGTTTGTTTTCAAAAGACTGTGAATCTGTTTCTGTTTTGTAAATAAGTTCATTTGTATCATCTTTTTTGTTAGATTCCACAGATAAGTGGTATCATATATTTGTCTTTCTCAGTCTAACTTGCTTCACTTGGAATTATAATCTCTAAGTTCATCCATGTTGCTTCAAATGGCATTATTTCATTCTTTTATGTAGCTCAGTAATATCCCATTGTGTATATGTACTACCTCTTTTTTGTCCATTCATTTGTCGGTGGAGAAGGCAACAGCACCCAACTCCAGTACTCCTGCCTGGAAAATCCCATGGACAGAGGAGCCTGGAGGGCTGCAGTCCATGGAGTTGCTAAGAGTCGGACACGACTGAGCGACTTCACTTTCACTTGTCACTTTCATGCATTGGAGAAGGAAATGGCAACCCACTCCAGTGTTCTTGCCTGGAGAATCCCAGGGATGGGGGAGCCTGGTGGGGTCCTGTCTATGGGGTCGCACAGAGTCAGTCATAACTGAAGTGACTTAGCAGCAGCAGCAGCAGCATTTGTCAGTGGGCATTTAGGTTGCTCTTGTGTCTTGGCTATTGTAAATAGTGCTACAGTGAACACTGGGGTGCAAGTATCTTTGTAAATTATGATTTTCCCTGATTATATGCCTAACAATGGGATTGGTAGGTCACATGATTATATTTTTATTTTTTAAGAAACCTCCATACTGTTTGTGATTTTTTAGGAAACCTCCATACAGTTTACATTTCCACCAACAGGGCAGGAGGTTTCCTTTTCTCCACACCCTCTCCAGCATTCATTGATGATGCATCAGCCTGTTGATGGCCATTCCGACTGGTATTAGGTGATACTTCATTGTAGCTTTAATTTTGCATTTCTCTAATAATTAGTAATGTAGAATAGCTTTTCGTGTGCTGTTTTAGCCTTCTGTATGTCTTTTTTGGAGAAATGTCTATTGAGATCTTCCACTCATTTTTTTGATTGGTTTATTTATTTAGTTTTTGTTATTGAGCTAGATGAGCTGTTTATATATTTTGGCAATTAATCCCTTGTTGGTCAGTTTGCTTGCAAGTATTTTCTCTCATTCTGTGTGGTTTTTTGTTGTTCATTATTTCCTTTGCTGTGCAAAAGCATTTAAGTTTAATTAGGTGCTTTTTGTTTCTTTTTGTTGTTATTTTCATTATTCTAGGAGATGGATTGAAAAAAATCTTGCTGCAGTTTATGTCAGTGAGTGTTCTGCCTTTCTTTTCCTCTAAGAGTTTTATAGTATCCAGTCTTATATTTAGGTCTTTAATCCATTTTGAGTTTATTTTGTATATGGTGTTAGAGACTGTAGTCATTTCTTTCTTTTACATGTAGCTGTCAAGTTTTCCTGCCACCACTTACTGAATGGACTTTTTCTCCATTATATATTAAAGGCTTTCTTTGTCATAGATTAATTGACCATAGGTTTTTGGGTTTATTTCTTGGATTTCTGTCCTGTTCCATTGATCTGTAGTTCTATTTTTGTTCCAGTAATGTACTGTTTTTATTGCTGTGACTTTGTAGTATAGTCTGAAGTCGAGGAGCCTGATTGCTCTAGCCGCATTTTTCTTTATCAAGATTTCGTTGACTCTTTGGGGTCTTTTGTATTTCCATACAAATTTTAAAATTATTTGATGTGATTCTGTGAACAGTGTCATTGATAATTTGATAGGGATTGAATTGAATCTGTGGATTGCTTTGGATAGTATAACATTTGGTCAATTCTTCCAATCCAGCAACATATTTTTGCTATATCTTCCCCTCTCTATGTCATCTTCAATTTCTTTCATCAGGTTCTTACAGTTTTCAGAAGCCTCCTTAGGAAAATTTACTCCTAGGTATTTTATTTCTTTTTGATTGTATGGTAAATGAGACTGCTTCCTGAATTTTTCTTTCTGATAGTTCATTGTTAGTGCATAGAAATTCAAGTGATTTCTGAGTATTAATTTTGTATCCTGCACCTTTGCTGAATTCCTTGCTGAGCTCTAGTAGTTTTCTGGTAGCACCTTTACGACTTCTTTTCCAGTTGGGATTCATTTCTTTTTCTTCTCTGATTAGTATGGCTAGGACTTCCAAAACTGTTGAATAAAAGTGATGAGAGTGGTCATTCTTACCTTGTTCCTAATCTTAGAGGAGATGCTTTCAGCTTTTCACTGTTGAGTATGATGTCAGTTGTGGGTTTATCATATATGACCTTTAGTATGATGAGGTAGGTTCCCTCTAAGCACATTTTCTAGAGAGTTTTTTTTTTTTTATCATAAATGAATGTTGTTTTTTATCAAGTGGTTTTTCTGCATCTATTAAGATGATAATATGGTTGCTAGTTTTCAGTTTGTTAATGTAGTGTACCACACTATTTGCAGTTATTGAAAAAGTCTTGCATCTCTGGGATAATCTCACTTGATCATGGTGCATGATCCTTTTCATGTATTGCTGGATTTGGCTTGCTTATAT
>SJYA01002077.1:922166-947393 GCA_006410615.1 Neotragus moschatus
GTTGTAGGTTTTCCCCTTTCATCACTTTAAATATATCCTGACATTCCCTTCTGGCCTGCAGAATTTCTGTTGAAAACACAGCTGATAGCCTTATAGGAGTTCCTTTGTGTGTTATTTGCTACTTTTAATATTCTATCTTTAATATTTGGTGTTTTGGTTACACTGTGTTTTGTTGTGCTCCTCTAGGTTTAACCTGTATGGGACAACTCTGCACTTTCTGGGCTTGTGTGACATTTTTCTTTCTGAGGTTAGGGAAGTTTTCAGCTATTATGTCTTCAAATATTTTCTCTGGCCCTTTTTATCTTATCCTCCAGTGACCCCTATCATATGAGTATTTGTATGCTTGATGTTGTCCCAGATGTCTGTTTAGTGGCAGTGATTTTCACTACTCAGTCTTCCAGCTCACCAGTTCATTTTTCCATATCATTTAGAGTATTGTTGATTCCTTCTAACATATTTTTTCTGCTATTCAATCATTGTATTCTTCATCTCTCTTCAGCTGTTCTTTATATTTTCTCTTTGTTAAAAAAAACTCTGGCTTCTCTCTCTCTCTCTGTGCATCCATTTTCTTCCCAGTTCTTTCCCTTATCTTTACGATCCTACTGTGAACTTTTTTTCAGGTAGGTTGCTGGTCTCCTCTTCACTTAGTTCTTCTTTGGGGGTTTTATCTTTTTCCTTCATCTGGAACATATTCCTGGGTGTCTCATTTTGTCTGTGTTGGTATTTGTATTTTTGTGTATGTGACAGCTTTATTACCTTTCTGGACTTTGGAATAGTGGCCTTCTATAGGGGATGTCTTTCATGTTCCAGCACTGCCCTCTCCTCTTGTTGCCTAAGCCATATACCTGCATAGGCCCTTCTGTTGTGACAGCCTGACTGTGAGTGGTCTGGTAGGCTTGGCTGGCTGCTAGTCTAGTTGGTTGCCAGGCATTGTCCTGTGTGAATGCTGCTCGGTAGTGTCAGCTGCTCATGAGGCAGCTGTTGCAGAACCCTAGGGAGTGCTGGGGGTAGTGCTGGCTCACTGTTGGCTAGAGTTAGTTTCTGGAAGACTCTGGGGCTCTTGCCCACCTATTGGCAGGTGAAGCCAGATCCTGGGGTTAGTGCAGGATCACTGGCAGCCAGAGCTGCATCCTAGAGCCCAGTCCAGGGCCCAGGGATCCCAGAGCTCATTTTAGATGATTGGTGTTGGAGGCTGGTGCCTGACACAGTTGGATATGGGGCCTGGGTGTCCCAAAGGTTGTTGGCCTGCTAGTGGGCAGGGCCAGTGCCCAGCTGGTCCCAGGGTAGGGTCTGACCTGCTGTTGCTGGACTCAGTGAGCAAGCTGTGGTATTATAGTTTTTTGCTTCTGTTGTCTGCCCCCCTGGTGTGTGGGGTGGNTTAGATGATTGGTGTTGGAGGCTGGTGCCTGACACAGTTGGATATGGGGCCTGGGTGTCCCAAAGGTTGTTGGCCTGCTAGTGGGCAGGGCCAGTGCGCAGCTGGTCCCAGGGTAGGGTCTGACCTGCTGTTGCTGGACTCAGTGAGCAAGCTGTGGTATTATAGTTTTTTGCTTCTGTTGTCTGCCCCCCTGGTGTGTGGGGTGGTCGAGAGGCTTGTATGAGCTTCCCAGTGCAAAGGGCCCAGACCCAGCTCTTGGCACCCTGGTGAGGAAGTCTGCGTTTAGGGCCTTGTCTGGTGGTGACTGTGAGCTCAGGAAGTCTTTAAGCAGCCTGTTGGTGGGTGAAGCTGTGTCTCTGTTGAGTTAGTTGTTTGGCCTAAGGCATCCTACAAACTGTTGGGTGGGTCCAGGTCTTGGTAATAGTGAGCCAAGATGGCAGCCGCCATCAGCTCATGCAGCTGAATACCCCAGCTATGCCTGTTACCAGTGTCCATGTCCCTAGGGTGAGTCACAGCCACCTCATGCCTGCTTAGAGGACTCTCCAAGACCGGTAGGTAGGTCTGGCCCAAGCTAATTTCAAATGACTGCTTTTGCCCTGGGTTCCATTGTACATGACATTTTGTATGTGCCCTTTAAAAATGAAATTTCTTTTCCCCCAGTTCTGTGGGGCTCCCGCAAGTAAGCCCACTGACTTGAAAGCCAAATGGTCTCGGCACATGTTTTCCTAGTGCTGGACTGCAAGGCTTACATGGGGCTCAGAACTCTCATTCCTATGAGAGAGCCTCTGCAGTATACTTATTCTCTACTTTGTGGGTTGCCCATCCTCGGGGTAATATGAGTCTGTCCCTCCTACCTGTCTCCTTGTGGTTCCTTCTTTGTGTCTTTAGGTGGCAGCCTCTTTCATCTGCAGTTGTTCTGTAGAGAGCTGTGGTTTGGGGTGTACTCATGAGAAAAGGTGAGCCCAGGGCCTTTCTACTCCACCGTCTTGGCCACTCTCTTCAGTCATAGCCTGCTTAATGCTTTTTCATTTATTTTCAGAATTCATTTGTTGTTAGGGCCCCAGACTCTTAATTTTCTTCCTTCAATCTTAAGTTTTAACATTACTGATTCCATTGTTTATTTTGTTGTTGTTCAGTTGCCAAGTCCTACTCTTTGTGACCCCATGAACTGCAGCACGCTGGGCTTCTCTGTCCTCATTCTTCCTGGGTTTGCTCAAACTCGTGTCCATTGAGTCAGTGACGCCATCCAACCATCTCATCCTCTGTTGCTGCCTTCTCTCTTGCCCTCAGTTTTTCCCAGCATCAGGGTCTTTTCCAATGAATTGGCTCTTCGCATCAGGTGGCCAAAGTATTGGAGTTTCAGCTTCATCATCAGTCCTTCCAGTGAATATTTAGGACTTGATTTCCTTTAGAATTAACTGGTTTGATCTCCTTGCTGTCCAAGGGACTCTCAGAAGCCTTCACCAGCACCACAGTTCAAAAGCACCAGTTTTTCGGCACTCAGCCTTCTTTATGGTCCAACTCTCACATCCATACATGATTACTGGAATCATTTAATTTCGTACCTTTCAAAATAATTGTTCACACTGAGAAATCTGCTTTTCTTCATTTCACACAAATGCATACGTATATACACACTTATGTATATATATGAAATATCTTAATTTTGTGGATAACTTGGAAATATTCTAATTTTTTTTTAAAGCTAGTCATAACCCGTGCATTGATTGTAGAATCACAGTTTTGCAAAACACTGATCTAGTGAATCAGTGGTATTGTGGAGCCCAGTTTATGTTATTTAGCTTTATCTCCAGCCTCACTAGAAGTCACTTGTTATCCTAAGAAAAGGAGGGTCACTTCAAGCCATTTTTAGAGTCAGCATACCATAAATGAATGTAATTAAATTACAGAAATTATAAGAAACTCTGAGCTTTGGAGTAACATGGAACTAGGCTGAAATTCTAGTCTTGCTGTTCTAAATCTGTGATCTTGGAAAAGTTACTTCTCTGAGCCCCANTTTTTAGAGTCAGCATACCATAAATGAATGTAATTAAATTACAGAAATTATAAGAAACTCTGAGCTTTGGAGTAACATGGAACTAGGCTGAAATTCTAGTCTTGCTGTTCTAAATCTGTGATCTTGGAAAAGTTACTTCTCTGAGCCCCACTCTCTTCATCTATAAGCCAGATGTTAGACAATATTAGAGTGGTTAAAAGCGTAAATTCTTAAGTCGTACATCCTGGGTTCAAAACTAAGATCTTGGATCTTTAGCCTCTCTCTGCTGGATTATCAGTGAAAGGGGAGAGTGACATTTACCTGATAGTGTTTTGGGAACTAAGTGAACAGCAGGATGTGGCCTAATATATAGGAATCCCTTTGTAAAAGTTAGTTGTTTGTTATGTGTTAAAGGAGATGATAATAACTGCTGAAGATATGAGAACAGTTTAGAATAATGAATAAAAAAAGTTTCTACCTCAGTGATTAAGCATGTAGCAGAGTATAATTGGTTAAAAGATTAAAGCCTTTTCATACATTTAGTAGCTGGACATTTCTTATGGCTACATCATTACTTAATTCTGAAGCAGTTAAAGTATGTTAGCATGAATCTTAACTGTATCAGTCATCCCAGAGACATGATAAATACAGATAAATTACTTACTTTGGTATAAACTTATTTTGAGCTATTGTGGTATTCACATTTTTTTTATGCCTTTCCTTTTGTTTTAATTTTCTAAGTCATGCTTTCCTTTTTTCTGTTCTTATTTACTGTATTCTCTGATTTATTTATAAATCATATCATTAAAATCTCAGATTTTTAGCCACAAGGAACAATTCATCTCAGATCCCTAATAAAAGATGAAGGCCAGAGAGAAGCTTTGCCAATGTTTCAGTTAGTGACAAAGCTGGGACTGAATCCTGGTTCTTTTTGACTTCCAACTTAATAAATATTTTTTCCACAATACCAAGGCGCATTTTAGAAATAAATAGGTCAGACTCAGTATTTAATTTTAAGTGTACACTGGCTTTCATATATTCTTCCTTTAAATCTTAAAATTTAAATTTAAAGGTAGTTAAATCATTAAAAAGCTCATCACCTTTCATAAATTTGATTTTAGCAACATTTTGATTTGTTTTGCATGTCCCTGCAAAACAAGATTGAGTTAGCACATCAAAATTATGTTTAGTTTTTTTTTTTATATTTGTAACTGTTGAAGTGATAAAAATAGTAAATATTTAACATTAGTATTGTGAAAAATTAGTATGTTTTTGTAGGGCATATAAACTTTACTTAAATTTTTATTATTAAAAAAAAAAAATTCTTTAGCAGACTGACCTAACTTCTTTACGGCCTTTGGATAATTTTTGTTTTTAACATTTGCTTTAACATTTTAGTACAGTCTATTCTAAACTATAAAAGTTATCAAATTTGTGAATAATCCAGGTTTGTTTGTTTTTTTCCCCCATCTTGCTTTTGCCCTTTTTATTCATCAGTGCTTAATGAAGGAAAAGAGCAGGGTATAGAGTTGGTGAGACTCAGAAACTCAGTTTTTCTGACTGTTACCTTAGTCGGCAAAAGTTATTGAAATAAAAAGTCCATGTTTAGGATCCTCTTTGGATTTTGGTTTCCTGTAATCAAGTGTTTACTCTGTGGGAAGATGTATAATTCTGTTGAAATTCAGTGGTGTACCAGAAGACGACATAGGGCCTTATGAGAGAAGGCCCCAGCAGTGTCTGGTAGAAACTTGCTTTGGTGGTAAACAAATGGAGGCATTTAGGGTGGGAAATTCTGAGAGGGGCCAGCCTTGGAAGGAGAGTTGTTTCTCAGAATGTGCTGTGTATTCTGAGGTGGCAAATTACTTTAACAGACACTCTGCGATTAGAGCACGGTTTGGGTCAATGGCAGCATTTTCTAGATACTTTTGACCCTTCCTTCATCTTTAACTCTTATATCAACATTAGAATTTGTGAACTGTAAAATCAGAATACTAAGTCTGATTTTTTTTCCCCTTACTTTTGAGCTTAATTATATGAAGACTCTGAAAAGGTTCATAAAAGTAATCAACTCTGTTTTTAGTTGTATATTTAAATCATTATTTTTCTTGAAGATAAAATTTAAGAGTTTTTTGGAAAATGTGGTTGTCAAATCTATATCTGGCTTGTCATACACATAGAAGTATATCTCTCCCTTATTTCCTGACCCAAGTCCAGACTCATATCTCCTTCCGACTCATATACTGTGGCAACCTCCTAGTCTGTCTCCCTCAGAATAGTTCTGATCCCTTCAAATGCAGTTTTCAGCCTTTATCATTGAGAGTTCTGAATCATTCCCTTTGCCAAGTATTCCTACTCTACAGTGGTTACTCTGCCTGTCTCAAAAGACCTTTTCCTGTCTACTTAGTATTAATGCCACCCTCTGATTTTCTAGTCTGCACTCCTCCCCCTTGTAGTCAAGCTATTTCCTCATTGTTCCTCTCATGATGCTTTTTTTTTTTTCCTCTTTCACTACTTTGGACCATACTCTCTCCTCTCATCTTCCTTTTCCTTTTCTGAGCTCTTGTACCTCACAACACAGCACTTAATTCTGTGTATACAGAATCAGATGAGGTCAGAGACTTCTGGAATTTCACCCCTGCTATCTTTATAGTAGGTGCTCCATTAAAAAAATAAATAAGCGAATAACCAAGGGGTAGCAGCCGCAAAGGTACTGAAGAAT
This sequence comes from Neotragus moschatus, assembly GCA_006410615.1. NCBI lineage: Eukaryota > Metazoa > Chordata > Mammalia > Artiodactyla > Bovidae > Neotragus > Neotragus moschatus. The sequence goes on from SJYA01002077.1 coordinate 928,260, forward strand.
CCTTTAGAAACCAAGATGGACATTTTCCTTGGGGGGTAGGGGAGCACAGTGTTGAAAAGCTGGAAGGCTGGCTGAGTGAGGACGGTTGTTGCCTGTGCTGATGGTTTGGGGATGAGAGACTGTGGAGGACAGGCATCCTGAGACCAGCTGTTCTAAAATGTGCAAGATATGCTCTTGGTGTCGAGTTTTATCTCCATTTCATTTAACACACCGGGATTGTCTGAGAGTTGAAAAATTGTCCTTCCCACTGCCACCCATCGCTGAGGTAAGTAGGTCCTTGGGAAAGGGAGGCATGGGGATGGGGAGCGAGGTCCCGTGGAAGACATGTAAAAGTATCCAGTTGCTGGTATCTAAGGAGAGAGAAGAAAAATAACCGGTAATTATGGTAGTAGAGCCCTAGGAGTCTAGTTTGAACAGCATTCTCTGCTAATGCAGTAATTTAACTGATGAGTGACAGGGTGGTGGCATTCAGCTTGTAGTTTTATTTGGCCATACTTCCCACATTCTTTCTCCTTAGGAAATGCCCAAACGTGTAGATTCGAGTGACAGCAAGGCAGTTAAATAATCTAGGATATGAATGTGGTTTTGTTTTACACTCCAACAGCTATAAAATCAATGAACGAAAATCTGGACCCTTTTTCTTTACTCTCTTTAAAAAATTGAATGGCTTCTTTACATTTCTCCTTTGGCATAACTCTGAATTAAAAGTTTAATTTAGGGATTATTTAATTCCTATCCTTTATCTTCATCAAGAATCTAGAAGCTTTTTATAACTGTAAAAAAGTTGCAATTCTCTTGAGCTTCTGCCAGTAGCATACAGTGATGCCAAAATTTATGTGTGGGAAAGTTGATTTCAATGAGGGTAATTTAGCTGAAGTTTAGTCTAAGAAACTAGTGTTTTGCTGCCAAGCAATTATTTGCATTTCTAAAAAATGACTTATACTTTTTACCAGTGCTTTCCTTTCATCATAAACTAGTTACTTAAGTAAGTTATTGTCACTAATGGCGTATTTCTATAAAGGAAACTATATTCTTAATTTGGTTAACCTCAGACTTTTATCTTTAATATGCAAGGTTGAATACTTCTATTAAATGTTGCCTTTTGTTTGAATAAAATCTATAGGAATTAAATCAACAGCTAGAAAAAAAGAAAGAAGTAGAAGACCGTGAAAAGAGAAAGATAATTGCTGAAGAAAAGCACAAGGAATGGGTTCAGAAAAAGAATGAACAGGTAAGGAGAAAAAAGGGCACACACATGTTGCATCTCATTTATAGTCTTCATCCGGTTACTCCTAGTCATTACCTACGTGTTTCTCATTTTCTCTTAGACTGTTTCTTTTCTGACCTAGTTTCTGCCCCCTCTCTGCCCCACCCCTGCCCTCTCCCCACCAGGGACATCTATCAGCTCTTTTGTCCTTTGCTCTCTGCTCTCTGCCTTTTCCATCATGTGGCTTCCATTTGGATGTGGTTGCAGATAGTCATGAAGTCTGTTATCTCCAGACCTGACCTCCTAGAGCCTTGGACTTCCGTTTCTTCAGTAGGTAGGCACCTCTGGGCCTGCAAATCTGAAACAGCCCATTCTTATCCATTCTTCTCTGATGGAACCATCATCCTGACTCCTTGGTTTCTGATCTTAGTAGCTTCTCAGTCACCAAGACGTAACTGAAATTCTCTTGTTTCTGGTTGTCCATGCCTTTCCTTTATGATCACCTCTCTCCTGTTTGTGCTTTCTTCTTGTCTGGACTCATTACATTTTTCAGTTTTATTTATTGTTTATTTGCTTCTCTAGTGGCTTAGATGGTAACGAATCTTCCTGCAATGGAAGAGACCTGGGTTGGATCCCTCGGTCTGGAAGATCCCCTGGAGAAGGGAACGGCTACCCACTCCAGTATTCTTGCCTGAAGATTCCATGGACAGAGGAGCCTGTGGGCTACAGTCCATGGCGTCTCAGATTTGGATATGACTGAGACTTCACTTCATTGTTTATTTCCCATACTGGAATGTAAGCCCCATAAGGGCAGGGATTTGTGCCTCTTTGTTCAGTTATCCAGCAGATAAATCAGTATCTTGATGCTTAAAGCCACCCAAGAGTTGACTTCATCCTCTGCATCCTTGCCAGAGAAATCTTGCCAGGAAGCCAAATGTCATTCCTCAGCTCAAAAGTACATCTTTTGTCGTTCCCTGCCCTCCTCTGAATACCGTTTGAACGGTTGTGGCCTGGCTGGTTAAATGCTTGCTGCTCTCTGAACCACGTCTGCTTCACCCGTGCTCTTCTTCCTTCCACACTATCAGCCTCTGACTGGCATCTTTGGGGAGCACATTCAGGAGAAGCAAGGCCCATCATCTTGGTGTATTAGTTTTGCTGGAAAATATTGAGAAGAAAAATGTTATTTTTATGCTAAAGCAAGCACAGATATTTAATAGTATAGAACATAAATTTTACAGTATTTTTAAAAGACATAGTAGAATTCAAAGAAATACTGGGCTTTGGATTGTGTGTTCACAAGAACTTTTGAGAACATTTCTGTTCTATTTCTCACCTTTTTTAATAATTATCTTCTCAATGTGGGATCTCATCACATTTCCGCCCCCTACCTTTGGTGGCTCAGATGATAAAGAATCTGCCTGCAGTGCAGGAGACCCGTGTTCAATCCCTGAGTTGGGAAGTTCCCCTGTAGAAGGAAGTGGCAACCCACTCCAGTATTCTTGCCTGGAGAATTCCGTGGACAGAGGAGCCTGGTCTATGAGGTTACAAACAGTTGGAAGTGACTGAGCGATTTTCACTCACCTCCTTTTGTTATCCAGCTCAAAGTATTTCCTACGTGAAGTATTCTCGGATCACATGCTGGAAATTCTTTTCTTCTCTGAATCCTGTTTAATTGACGTCACTTTATCATATACTGCCATGTGTTATGTATATATTTTGTAGCTGCTTTGTATTATGCATATATCTTCTCATGTGATTTTAAGACTCTTCAGGATAGGAGTTATTTTTGAGGTGGTTCCCCCTCTTTTTAACTTTCTATTTTGTATTGGGGTATATCAGCTATACCTCAATGTTGTGGTAGTTTCTGATGAACAGCGAAGGGACTCAACCGTATATATTTATGTATCCATTCTCCTCCAAACTGCCCTCACATCCAGTTTGCCGCATAACATTGAGCAGAGTTCCCTGTTCCCTATACAGTAGGCCCTTGTTGGCTGTCCATTTAAAATACAGCGGTGTGTACATGTCCATCCCAAACTTCCTAACATCCCTTCCCCACATTCTTCCCCTCTGGGGACCGTAAGTTCCTTTTCTGTCTGTGAGTCTCTGCTCTGTAACTAAGGAATTATTTTTGTATTACTTTTTATCTATTATAAGCTCTGACATCATGCTCTTTCTGCCGTACATCAATATGAATCAGCCACAGGTATGCATATGGCCCTCCCTCGTGAACCTCCCTCCTGTTTCCTCCCCCACCCCACCCCACCCCTCTGGGTTGTCACCGAGCTCTGGGTTGAGCTCCCGGTGTCACACAGCAAATTCCCACTGGCTGCCTAATACAGAGAGAACAGACTTGTGCACACAGGTGGGGAAAGGCAGGGTGGGTCGAACGGAGAGAGGACCATGCAAACATGTACAGAGCATTTTGGAGGTGATAAATTATTGAATGAATAAATTATCTGATCATCTTCCTTTGAATACATTCTTGTATTGGATCACAAGTTAGAAATTTTAAAAATATTTATCTTGTCACTTTGTTTCCTGTTGTGAGTTTTTGCATATTTGGAATGGTGCTGCTTTTATTATTAATGTCCAGCTTCATGAATGCAGTTAGATGTTGAAATTGTAAGCTAAAACTTTTAAATTATTTCTAATTTTTGGTTCCTAGCTATTGTTGAATGTAATGCCTAGTGGTATTAATAAGAGTACCTAGTAAATACTTCCCCAGTAAATTTGAAGACTGCATAGCTTTCTTCATCCAAATATTGTAAGAAGGAATTGGCTAGACATGTGTGTGTTATAACCATAAATATATTTGTTCTTTACTTAAGTAAATTATGTTTTAAAGTTTGCTACATCCCATAATACAATAAGAGAGTTCTTTGTGAATAAATGCCAAAATCAAAATAAGCCTGTGTGACCACTACTAAGCCTTGAGTGATACTTTTTTGGAGTATATAATTATAAAACAGTTTTGTGTGTATTATATAAGTATATTCTCTCCTCTAAAAGCTTCTCTTATCTTCTGACTCCATTAAGTTCATTTTACCATGCCAGTCAAACATAGTTGTTGTTTGCCTAAGAATGTAGAGATGATACATTCCCTGTTTTAATTAGTGGTGGTAGATCTAATCCAATTATTTGAGGAAAAAATTTCTTTCTTTTGGAGGGAAGTGGCTTGCCCTGACATAAATCACTAATTAGCAAAAGCAAGATCCCATAAGGTTGAGAAGAGTTTAAAAATGAACCTTGAGAAATAAAAGTTAAATTTACTTACTCTGTAGAATTCTTATGCATGCTAAGGAATAATTAGGATACTCTTGTTTTTTTCTCTAAGAACTCTCTGATTTCTTGTTTCAGTCTTGGTTACATTTACCTCTATTTGTAAAGACTGCTCTTCTGGTTCTTCTCCTCCTGTCTGGCATCTAGCTTTTTGCTCCTCTGTTTACATTTCATGGTGTGTGGTCCTCTGCTGCCTCCAGCCTCATTCACATTTTAGCTATATCTGTGGCATTATTTTCTCTAAATCATTTTCACTGTGTTCTATCAAAAAATCAGAAAAAAAGAATTTATGTATCCATTAGCAAAGCTGGTTTCTTTTATTGTGACTGGTTTCTTTTATTGTAAATCTTTTTTCAAATAAAGGGCTCACCTCATCTGGTACTCTGATATTTGTGTTGCCATACTAATTTATTTTTAGATTGTTTTTTACTGTGTGTTACCACATATTTTGTAAAAGGGTATTTGCCTTCATTGAGAATTAAATTTATTTTTAACGTTTTTTTTTTTTAATCCAAGGAACTGCTTTTTAATGTAAAAAGTTAATTCAAGCCAACAAGCATATGATTGATAACTGTCATCAATTCTCATTCATGCCTTCAACACTTTTATTATGTGCCAGGTACTATTGAAGGAATCAAATTAGAAATTCAGGTTTGTTAGTTTCCTTTAGTTGGAAGAAACAAAGGTTCTCAAGGCACCATCTTTAAAAAAAGAAAAAAAAAAGATTTATTGTTGTGCTCTGTGTGGTATAGAACTGGAGTGCCAGAAAATCTGAAGCCACTTAGTGGCTGGCTATTCCCTCTTGGTACTTCTCTCTGAGTGCCTGTTCTGGTATCCTTTTGCTAACTAAAGACATTCCATTCCCTCTTCTGTAGTTTAAATGCTGCAGGGAGCCTGTCTGATGTTTTAAAATCAGTTTCATTGAGCTATATTTTACATACAATAAAATACCTATTTTAAGTTTGATGAGGTGTGACAAGATGCACTGCAGTCAAAAGAGAGAACTCTTTCTTCACTCCAAAACGCTCCCTTGTGCTCCTTTGCGTTTAACCCCTACTTCCTACCCCCGACCTAACCGCAGCTCCAAGGAAGCCATCCGTCTGCTTTCTGTTCCTATAAATAAGATTTGCCTTTTCTAGAATTTCAGATAGACTCACTAAATGTATATTCCTGAGCATCAGGCTACTTTTAAAAAAATACATTTTTATTTTTGGTTGTGTTCTGTCTTTGTTGCTGCACACGCGCTTTCTCTAGTTGTGGCAAGCAGGGACTACTGTCCCTTGCGGTGCGTGGGCTTCTCATTGCGGTGGCTTCTCTTACTGCAAAGCACGGGCTTTAGGGCGAGTGGGCTCAGTAGTTGTGGCTCATGGGCCCTAGAGCTCAGGCTCAGTAGTTGTGGCACATGGGCTTAGCTACTTCTCTGCAAGTGGAATCCTCCCGGACCAGGGATCAAACCTGTGTCCCCTGCATTGGCAGGCAGATTCTTATCCACTGTACCACCAGGGTAGTCCCAGGCTACTTTGTTTTTAAAAATTGCTAATATTTCTTGTATTAAGATTGTTCCTTTTTATTGCTCAGTATCATAAATTTTGTATCCATTCACTAGTTGATGGATAATTAGGTTGTTTCCAGTTTGAAGATATGAATAAAATTCTGTGACCACTTATGTACAAGTCTTTTTGTTGATACTTGTTTTCATTTCTCCTGGGTAGATGCCTAGGAACTGAATTGCTGGGTTGTATGGTAGGGTTTTAGGTTAAAAAAAAAAAAAAATTGGCAATTTCTTGTAAAATGCTTCTGCCATTTTTTATTCCTGCCACTAATATCTGACAGTTCCAGGTGTACCATATCCTTGCCAGATTCTCAGTCTTTCTCATTTTAAACCATTCTGTTACATGTAGTATGTCATTGGGCTTCCCAGGAGGCACTAGTGGTAAAGAATCTGTCTGCAAGTGCAGGAAATGCAGGTTCAATCCCTGGTTGGGAAGATCCCCTGGAGTAAGAAATGGCACTCCACTCCAGTGTTCTTACCTGGAAAATTCCGTGGGCAGAGGAGCCTGGCGGCCTCCATAGGATCACAGAGAGTCAGACATGACTGGCTAAGTAGCAGCAGTGTGTCATTGTTTTAGTTTCCATTTTCCTGAGATCTAACGATATTTAGCATCTTTTCGTAAGTTTATTCTATTAGTCTACTGGGGCTACCACAGATTGAGTGACTTAAAAGTCCTATTCTCAAAATACAACATCAGGCCAGGGGATCAAGATTGTGGAGGAGTAGTAGGAGAGCTCACCTGCTCTCACAAAAACATTAACATATCAGTAAGTGGAGTGATTTACACGGAACATCTAGTGAATGCCAGCAGAAGACCTCAGACATCCAAAAGGACAAGACAACCTCCACATGACAAGGTAGGACAAAGGAGAAAGGAAAGGAAAGGAATCAGGACAGGCTTGCACCCCAGGGAGGGAGCTACGCATGAGGAAAGAGTCCCATACCCTGGGGAGAGCCTTCACTGGCGGCGGATCAGCCTGGATGGAGAGGGACATTCAAAGCCTAGGAGAGTGCAGCAGGTGGTTTGTAGAAGGCAAAGTGGAGAGTAACCTGCACAGAAGGTCAGCATCACTGCCCTGTTCCACAGCCCACTGTGCTCCTGTTGATACAGAAGAGGGCTGGGGGCTGGAGCTCAGACTTCAGAGAACAGACCCAAGGAAAAGATCAGGGTTGGCTGTGCGGAGACAGCCTGAAGAGGGTGGACCTTGGTGACTGAGGGTGTGCTCAGTAGCAGCCAGCACCTGCCAGAGAGGCAAGGTACCATTACTAGGGGCACACAAGGGGGGGGGGGGTGCACCATGAGAGCTTTTTCCCCTGTAAGTGCTCCCAGGCAACAGGACAACACCTTACAGAAGCTCTGGGAGTGGGCGCAATTATCACTGCCATGGTAGGTTCCAGAGACAGGCTTGGGCAACCACTAAGGTCCGCAGGCTGGTGCCAGGCACTGCCCCTGCTGTCCTGGGAGTGTGCAAAGGCTGCTACACCTGCACCCCCCATATCAAGGGGCTGATAGCCAGCTCACCTTGAGGAGAGAGACAGCAGATATCCAACCTAAAAGCAGCCCCTTGATTCCGGAAAAGATGGCTGAGCAGAAGCACTTGAGCTCACCTACTCTCATGAAGACACCAAAAGCACAACAAACTGCTGAACAACCATTGACAAAGGAGACTGGAAACTACCAAAAAAGATATTTCACATTCAAAGACATAGAAGAAGCCTGAAGGGACAATAAGAGAGATGTGTTAGTGACATCACCAGTGGGAGACCCACAAACTGCAAAATAATTATATTGCAGAGGTTCTCTTGCCAGAGTGAAAGTTCTAAGCCCCATCTTAGGCTCCTGAGGCTGAGGATCTGGCATCAGGAGGTAGAACCCTCCAGAGGGCTTGGCTTTGAAGACCAACAGGCTTGAGTGCAAGAGCTCCACAGGACTAGGTAAAACAGAGACTCCACTCTTGGAGGGCTCACATTCACTGGGATCCAACACAAAGCAGAAGAGGTTGGGCTAGACCTACCTGTGAGTCCTGGAGAGTCTCCTGGGAGGTGAGGGTTGGCTGTGGCTCACTGAGCTGGGGGCAGGCACACTGGAGGCAGTGGCCCGAGGGAGTACTGATTGGCATGAGCTCTCACAGAGATCACCATTTTGACATCAAGACTTGGCCCTGTCCAACAGCCTACAGGCTCCAGTGCTGGAATGCCTCAGGCCAGCCAGCCAGCAGGATAGGAACACACTGCTGCCCATCAGCAGACAGGTTGTCTAAGGCTATACTGAGCTCACAGCTCCCTCTAACACACTGTGTGACATGGCTTTGCTCACCAGAGAGACACACCCGACTCTTCCCACCAGTGAGCAGGCACCAGAAGTAAGAGGAGCTAACATCCTGCAGCCAGCAGAAAGGAGACCACACACACACAAAGTCAGACAAAAACGAGACAGCAGAGAAATATGTTCCAGATGAAGGACCAAGATAAAAACCCATAAGATGGAGATAGACAAGCTACCTGAAAAAGAACTTAGTGTAATGATAGTAAAGATGATCCCAGAATTTGGTAAAAGAAGGGAGGCACAGGTTAAGAAGATACAAAAAGATATTTAACAAAATTTAAAGAACAGAGATGAAAAACAATAACTAGAATGAAAAATACAAGAGAAGGAATCAATAGCACAATAATTGAGGTGGAAAGATGAATTTAGTGAGCTGAAAGATGGAATGTTGGAAATCACTCCTGTGGAACAGAGCAAAGGAAGAAAGAATGAAAGGAAGGACAGTCTCAGAGGCCACTGGGCCAACATTAAAAGCATGAATATTTGCATCATAAGGGTCCTAGAAAGAGAGAGAGAAAGGGCTTGAGAAAAGACTTGAAGGGATAATAGTTGAAAACTTCCCTAATATGGGAAGGAAACAGCCACTCAAATCCAGGAGGCACAGAGTCTCCCAGGCAGCTTATACCAAGGAGGAACATGCCAAGACACCTATTAATCAAACTGACATAAATTAAAGCCAAAGTGAAAATGTTAGAAGAAGCAAGGGAAAAGCAACAAGGGAATCTTCATAAGGTTGTCAGCTGATTTTTCAGCAGAAACTGCAGGCCAGAAGGGAATGCCATGGTGTATTTAAATTGATGAAAGGGAAAAACCTACAAACAAGAATACTCTACCCAGCAAGGCCGTCATTCATATTTGACGGAGAGATCAAAAATTTTACAGACAAGCAAAATTTAAGAGAAGTCAGTACCACCAAACCAGCTTTACAACAAATGCTAAAGGAACTTCTCTAGGTGAAAAATAAAAGGCAACAACTAGAAACAAAATTATGAATGGGAAAGCTGACCACTAAAGAGAGGAAACCATCCACACACAAATATGATATAACCAGCAATTGTGAGGACAGTACAAATGGAGGATACTGGAAAAGCATTTTGAAATTAAAAGACCAACAACATAAAACTATCTTGTATATGTATAGACTGCTGTATCAAAATCTCATGGGAATCAAAAATTGAAAATTTTACAAGAGATATACAAAAAAGGAAAAGGAATCCAAACACAGCACTAAAGTTAGTCATCAGATCACAAGAGAACAAAAGAAGAAGGAAAGAAAAAAGACTCATCTAAAACAATTAACAAAACAGTAATAAGAACATATTAATACATATTGATAATTACCTTAAATGTAAATGGATTAAATGCTCCAACCAAAAGACAGACTGAATCGATACAAAAATAGGACACTTACATATGCTATCGATATGAGATCTGCTTCAGATCTAGGGATGCATACAGACTGAAGGAAGATAACGTAGATGCCCCAAGCGGTGGGGCACAGACCTGAGAATCACCTGTGCCAGCCGCATTTCTCCTAAGAAGATACACAGACTGTGAAAAAGCACAGGAAAAGATGCTTAACATCACTAATTATCAGAAAAATGCAAATCCAAACTACAAATGAGATATCATCTCACACCAGTCACAGTGGCCATCATCAAAAGGTCTACAAATAATAAATACTGAAGAGGGTGTGGAGAAAAGAGAATCCTCCTACACTGTTGGTAGGACTGTACATTGGTACAACCACTATGGAGAACAGTATGGGAGGTTCCTTAAAAAAACAACTAGTAATAGAACTACTATATGATACAACAACCCCACTCCTGGGCATATATCTGAATAAAATCATAATTTGAAATTATGTACATGTACCCCAGTGTTCATTGCAGCACTATTTGCAATAGCCAAGATGTGGAAGCAACCTAAATGTCGACTGATGGATGAATGGGTAAAGAAGATATAGTATATGTTTGCAATGGAATATTAGTCATAAAAAAAGAATTAAGTAATGCTGTTTGAAACAACATGCTTGGNTCCATGAAGGGTGATATATATGACACTTATATTACATACACTTTATGCCTTGCAGATTATTTTCTAAACCTTTGATAAAGAGAGCTAGCCATGTTATTGGTTATTTAGAATTTCACTGTGTTGGTAGATTATCCTTTGGGTGAGAAAAGGAAAAAATATTCAGTTAGAATCTATGTCAGGTTTTTTTCTGCAAAGGGTCAAATAAAATTTTAGTTTTTGTGGACCATACAGTCTCTGTTGTAACTATTTAACTCTGCTATTGTGGTGCAGTAGCAGCCATAGACAGTAAATATGTAAATAAATGTGTGTGGCCACATTTCAGTAAAACTTTATAAATACAGGTGGTAATGGACCATATTTGGCCTGCAGGACATAATTTGCCAACCCTTGATCTATGTAAGACTTACAAGAATTGCATAGCCAGAGATTTGTCTTTATGTGCCCTTATAACAGTATTTAATGGGCTAAAATTGGTCCTCTGTAACTCTTTTATGGTGAAGATTTATCCAAGTATTCATATTGGCAAATTGTGTGGGAAATATATACCTATGTGGCTCCTATTTTAGAGTGAGAGTAAACATCCATTAAGAAACACTAAGATTCAGGCTTCTGGTTCAAGATGGCAGAGTAGAAGAATGTGCACTCATCTCCTCCTGCAAGAGCCCCAGAATTACAACTAGCTGTTGAACAACCATCTACAGGAAGATGCTGGAACCACCAAAAACAGATATCCCACGTCAAAAGACAGAGAAGAAGCCACAGTGAGTGATAGGAAGGGCACAATCAAAATCAAATCAAATCCCATACCTGCCAGGTAGGTGATCCACAAACTGGAGAACAATAATACCAAAGAAGTTCTCCCACTGTTGTAGAGGTTCTGAATCCCACGTCAGGCTTCCCAGCCTGAGGATCTGACAAAGGGACTGGGAATCCCTAGGGAATCTGGCCTTGAAGGTCAGTGGAATTTAATTATGGAATTTACACAGGACTGAGAGAAACAGACTCCAGTCTTGGAAGGCATGAATAAAACCTTGCATGCACCAAGAGCCAGAGGAAAGGAGCAGTGACCCCACAGGAGACAAAGCAAAACTACCTGCTTAGTGTTGGAGGGCCTCCTGTAGAGGCCTGGTTCAGGAGGGTCTCACCGCAGGGACAGGGGCTCTGGCAGCAGCAGGCCAGGAAGGTCCCCCTTGGTGTAAACCCTCTTGGACTTTGGGCAGGAGGAGAAGGGGACGACTGAGGATGAGATGGCTGGATGGCATCACTGACTCGATGGGCGTGAGTCTGAGTAAACTCTGGGAGATGGTGATGGACAGGGAGGCCTCGCATGCTGCGGTTCATGGGGTCGCAAAGAGTAGGACATGACTGAGTGACTGAACTAAACTGAACTGAATAGAGCCAGTAGATCCCAGGGATGAGTTGCCTCAGGCCAAACAACTAACAGGGAGGGAGTGCAACCCGACCCATCAGCAGATAATTGGATTAAAGCTTTACTGAGAGAGGTCCTGCTCAGCAGAGCAAGACCTAGTTTTTCCCACTGCCAGTCCCTCCCATCCAGGAAGCTTACACACATCTCTTAGCCTCATCCTCAGAGGGCAGACAGGAGAAGCAAGAAGAAGCACAGTCCCACATCAGCTAAAACAAAAACCATATTACAGAAAATTAATGACTATGAAAAAGCAGAAAGTTATGTCCCAGGTGAAGGGACAGGATAAAACCCCGGAAAAGCAGCTAAATGAAGTGGAGACAGGCAACCTTCCAGAAAAAGAATTCAGAATAATGATAGTGAAAATGATCCAGGATCTCGGGAAAACAATGAAGAAGATGCAAGAAATGTTTACCAAAGACCTATATCAACTAAAAAGCAAATAGAGGTAAATAATACACTAGAAGGAATCAATAGCAGAGTAACTGAGACAGAAGAATGGATGAATGACCTGGAGGACAGAATGATGTTTGCCACAGAACAGAATATAAAAACAAGAGTGAAAAGAAATGAAGACAACCTAAGAGACCTTTGGAACAACCTTGAACACACCAACAATCACATTTTAAGGGTCTCAGAAGTAGAAGAGAGAAAAAGTTCCTAAGAAAATATTTGAAGAGATAATAGCTGAAAAGTTCTGTAACGTGGAAAAGAAAGTAGTCAACCAAGTCGAGGAAGCACAGAGAATCCCAGGCAGGATAAACCCAAGGAGGAACACACCAAGACACATAGTAATCAAACTGACAAAAATAAAAGACAAAGATAAAATGTTAAAAGCACCAAGGGAAAAACAACAAATAATATACACAGGAACTCTCATCAGGCTATTTCTCAACAGAAATGCTATAAGCCAGAAAAGAATAGCATGATATATTTAAAGTGATGAAAGGGAAGAACCTACAACCAAGAATACTCTACCTATGAAGAATACTCTACCTATTCAGTTTTGATGGAGAACTCAAAAGCTTTTCAGACAAGCAAAAATTAAGAGAATTTATCCCCACCAAACCAGCTTTACAACAGATGCTAAAGGAACTTCTCTAGGCAGGAAACACAAGAGAAGGAAAAGACCTACAGCAAATAAACCCAAAACAATTAAGAAAATTTTAACAGGATCATACATGTTGATAATTACCTTAAATGTAAATGATTGAATGCACCAACCAACAGACATAGACGGGCTGGGTGGATGAAAACATGTGTATGTATGCTTTTCCGCTTACCACGTTGTTCTGCTTGACTCCTCAAATGTGTGTAATTATTTTATATTGTTAAGCTAGTCATGTTCCTCTTATGGCTTGCAGTTGTAATTACCTTTTATTTTTTTGTCTAGCTATTGATTGTGAAAACTGATAAATATCTTTTACTATTGTGATTATGTAGCTTTTATTCACTTAATACCATTGTATCATGATTGGTCAACAGAAAAATAATAGAACTCTATATTACCAAAACTAGGATTTAATAGAGAAACCTGTAATCACTTTTTAAAATCAGAATTATCCATTGTTTGAAAAATACAAATGCCCAGGTATTGCTTTTTTTTCCTCCAGAGCTCTAGATGTTTCTAATAAAGAGTCATGTTTAAAAGCAACTGGACTATGTGATGATCTTTTACTTTTATCTAGTTTGTTCACTTTTTCTATTTCATATTCAGTGCTCCCATTTCATTTAGTTTATGTTTTCCAATCTCTCCATCTCTTCTCCTTTTTTTTTTTTGATGTTCTTTCTCAAGCATAGTAGGAAAGCTTTTGTATACATATATATAAATAATATGTATACTATATATATTTCAGAAAATTTACAAATTTTTGCTGAACTAAAAAATTTATAACATTTTGATTCTACTTATTTGACTTAGTATGATTAGAATGCTAGATTTCTAATTTAAAAAAAATAGATATGCAACAAGCAACAAAGGTTTACTGTATAGCACAGGGAACTATAGTCAATAACTTGTAATAACCTACAGTGGAAAATAATTTCAAAAATAATATATGTGTCTATTTATAGCTGAATTGCCTTGCTGTGCACTTGAAACATGTAAGTCAACTATACTTCAATAAAATATATATATTAAGGAAAAAAAACTAAGATTCAAGACAGTCTAACAAGTTGTCATTTCTGTTCACTCATTTATTCAGCAAAATCTTTATAGAACACCTACTATTTACTTAACACTGTTCTAGGCTTTGAATATACTTTGTTGAACAAGATCTTTGTTAGGCCATCATGAAATACATACTCAAGCTGGTACACTAAAGTTGATCAGGTAAGTTCATGCATGTTATATATTTTCATAAGCCACATTGTATCAACCACTATGTTACTACCTGTTTTTAGAAAATTACTGTCTATAACATTTTCGTTGTATGATAATGATTACAGATTCCAATGAAAGTTTCTTTCATTTTTTATTTAAGAAAAGAAAAGAAAGGGAACAAAAAATTAGTAAGGAAATGAAAGAAAAAGCAGCAAAGGAACTGGAGAAAGAACATTTACAAGAAAAAGCAAAGGAAAAATATCAAGAATGGTTAAAGAAAAAAAATGCTGAAGAATGTGAAAAGAAGAAGAAAGAAAAGGTATTTTCACTAAGGTGATCAGTTAGAATACAGGACTTGGTGTTTATATGTGCCAACTATATTGTGTAAAGAATTTCTAATGGAAAATTGGCATTATCTTAGCATAATATAAATATATGTAGCTATCCCTACTGGTTATATTATGATTAAGCTTCATAAATGAATATGCATTTGTGATTTAGCCTGAAAAATATTAATAAGCCTATTGATACTCCTGCACTCAGGTGCAAGCTTTTTACTGTTGTTTATGCTTTTAAATATTCTTCAGTGTACTTCGATGGAAAGTTTTATTACATTATTGTAAATTATTGTTCTATTTTAAAAGAACAAATTGCTTTTTTCATCTTGGATTTAATATCATTGTTTAGAGGCAGCCACTTTCATATCACATCCCTGATCACGTTAAATTTTGCTCTCTAATTATGGAAATATGATTCAGTGTTTCTGATCAGTAAGCCGTTGGGATGGGGAGCTACTGGGGAGCAAGTCAGTAGACTCTGAATAGAACTTTTAGTTACAGAATATCCCTGGAGATTCTTTGGTCTTGTCATTTTAAGGAAAAAGAAAAACAACGGCAGGCTGAATTACAGGAAAAAAAGGAAATAGCAGAAAAAAAGTTTAAGGAATGGTTGGAAAATGCAAAAAATAAACCTCGTCCAGCTGCGAAGAGCTATGGTTATGCCAATGGAAAACTCACAGGTTGGTTTTTATGTTATGTGGCTTACATAAATATGGCTTGCAGGAGCGAATATTATACATTATGTTTCCTTTTGACAGAAATAGAAGTGTGTAAAAATCATTTTTCTTTCAAATTACTATTTTCTGGAAGATTATAACATACTGTGTTCCTGTGGAGATACTACAAATTTGTTGTCATTCTCTAAAATCAGATACATTTTAAAGGCAACAGTGGCAAAACTGCAAAGTAATGATTTCTAACACTAAGAAATAAGTAAAAATTTTACATTCCTTGGATCTTAAAGCCTTAATCAGGATATATTTAAGGGATCATTTTCTTTCCCTTTTCTAACCTCTCTGAGGCAGAGTTCCCAGTGTCTTTGGCTCATTATTTTTGCAGGGTGGAATACTCGATGGCACTCGAACCAGACACAGACCTGGTTGGCTTTTTTGGCTTGGTCTGATTATAAATGGCAATGTGTGTTTTCCTTTGTACTTCCACGTTGGAAGTTCATACCTTGCTGACAGCTGCCTTCACTTCTTTAAGTGATTTATTATTAAAAATACTCCCATTCTGTTTTGTTCACACAATAGAACATATTCCAGACTTTGTTTTGACCATCGTGGTGAAGTGTGTGCTGACATATGTATGCAGTCAAAGTGGGTTGCCAGTGTCTGAATGACACATTCCTTCTGTCGGGATTTAGGCCTCTCCTGCGTGTCACAAAGGTCATCCATTACAGCTACCGAGCAGAGTCTGCTCCTTTATTTTGCTCTCTTGTTTGAAATAAGTAGTGGCTTCAACAAAACGACTGGATAGTAAAGTTAAAACTTAGATGGAATATATGTATTGACTAGAACTTAATTGCCAAATAATGGATTATTTTACCAAATTTGTGTTTAAATAAGTGTTATAATAAACATTGTAGTCTGCAAATGCCCTACTACTCTTAATTACAAAACCAGAGTGTATGAAATCTGCTTAATTTGAGTAACAATGATTTAGAATTTCAGTGGTTCTGAACCACAATCTTGATTCACTTTAGCTACATATGCAACATAACGTTTTTTTCCTGCAAGCTTTAGTGTCCAACTAGGGGAAACTAGTACATAATCAGAAGTTTCCCAGACTGAAATAAGAAAGTGAAGATTTTGTTCAATTTATGGCTTCTAAAATTTTCTTAGAAGAAATTCTGTATGAGTTTTTAGTTTTGAACATTAATGTTCTTTGAATATTCAGAATTATCATTTATATTTTAACTTTTACTACAATATTACTGTATTTAAAAAGTATCGTTTGAAAATATTTGAGTTCAAGTTTTAAATGAGTCAGGTTTGTCAGTGATATTTTTGCCCTTTTAACATTTTTCTATGAATTTTAAAATAGTTTCTTTGATCTCAAAAAGTTTTTCTTGTTTTATTCTGATTTTTAAATAATTTTAGGTTTCTACAGTGGGAATTCTTACCCAGAACCAGCCTTTTATAACCCAATTCCATGGAAACCAATTCCTATGCCTCCTTCCAAAGAAGTGAAGGATCTATCAGGAAAGAAGACTAAAAGGCCTGTGATAAGCCAGCCACACAGGGCATCCTCTCTGGTAATGCATAAAGCTAGAAGCAATCTTTGCCTTGGAACTCTCTGCAAAATACAAAGATAGGAGATGTGGGAAATTGCATGCTTTTACCTGGAGCTATTTAATTTTAACATCAGAAATTGCTGTTTTGTTGCTCTACTATTAGTAGCTCAACATTTGATGTATTATTGTTAAGTTCACATTTTTGCATTTGTATGTGGAGTCCTTAGAGTTAATTGAGGAAGATAGTTTATTCATTTTCATTTTTATAAATGCTTCAAGGTTGATCTTGGAATATTGTTTTGCAAGATAAGTGACAATATCTAACAATTGTGTTTATATTTAGCTTATATTAAAACTACCCTCTAAATACCAATAAAACAATTTTTCGTGTATTCTTTCATATACACATGTTATATGTTTGTGTTTATGAACATAGTAAGAATAAGTAATTGAAACAAGCATTTCTAAACTGTATGCTCAAAATAATTCTTAGAAGAATCTAAAATGAGTTAGAATCCCAGAGTAATCAAAAACAGCCTTTGTTGATGACTTTTAGTATGTTTTTCCCTGTATAAATATTTGTAAACCACTAACTGGAATCATGCTTGGAAATGGAGAAATAAAGGTTGGGTTTTGAAAGGACAATTTATAAACATTGTTTTTCTTAATTGATTGTAGTAATCTTTGGATACTAATACATTTTGCTATACTTTGTACATATACTTACACATTATAATTAGGTTAATTTTGTAATTAGAAATGTCTGCTTTAGTTTTTAATGTAAAATGTTAAGTCATATTTTACTAAAATTGAAATAAAAAATCTTTATTATTAAATACTTGTTAAAGAAAGTAGATCAAAAGATTACTAAAATAGCACTCAGCCCTTCTTATTAAATTTTAAAAGTCTGTATTTTTTTTTTAGGGGGCCATCAAGAAATGAAAATTTGTGGTAGCAATATAAAAGTTCAGTAAGTTCATTTAAAAGTGATTTCCTATTTACAATACATTCCATGTTTCTGTGAGGTTAGTCATCTACCAAGTTTTTGGTGATTAACCTGCAATGGTATTGATCAGTGCCAGGAAACAGCAGTGGGATTTTTGAAGGGTATTCATATCATCAGAAATCTAGAAAAATGCACTTAAAAAAAAATTTCTTGATCATGGAGGTCTGTGAGCCCCATAAGGATTGAGCACTCAGCCTGAATGCTCATTCAATTCAGCCATCTTCATTTGGTTTTATTTTTTTCATTTCTAAATGGAGAACAGTGTGGGAGGAATCAGTCGAGTTGATTGCATCAAAATGTTGCTGAAATTTAGAGACCTGACCATCCTTCTCATAACCTCTTAGATATAATGCAACTTTCGTATGATCATTCTACTCAACCAAATTCACCTATGTACTGAGAATCTGCCAGGGTAGCAATAACCTTGCATGTGAAAAATAGCATACATAGGCCAGTATTCCTGGGGTTTTTAGGTATGGTTGTTCTATCTAAAAAAATACTCTTTGTTTTCACACAGCAGATTAAGACATTTAGGCTATTTTTAGATATAACCCTAATCCTACTAACACTTTTCATTCAGTCAGTATGTTTGACCAATATTAGTTGAACATGTGAGGCGGATGTTTGCATATTTATTTAGCAATTGGAATGATATATTTTATCCAGCAAACATTTATAACCTAGCCAGGAAAACAGAGTAAATGCTATAATACAGTTTACTTAAAATCATGCTCAGAATTCAACTGGAAACACAGATAGAAGATAGTTCAGTTTGAGATGGGATTAAGAAAAACTACAGAGAGAAGGTGACATTTGAGTTGGTGAAAGATAAGCAGGAATTTTCTAGATGGTTATGAGGCTGACCACATTCATGAATATGTGATGAGAAGTAGCTGGGGAAGAAGCAGGGGTCAGAGTAAAAAGGCTCTGTATACTGCAGAATTTGGACTGATCCTGTGGACTTGTGATAACCTGTTTTACAACCCGAATGGTTCATTTTTAAAAGATGTTTGACTGCCAAACATTTATTACTGAAAGTCCATTTTTGTTCATCAAAGACTTCTTCAATCAATATACCGATTACTAGCTTAGTGTTTTTAAACGGAATCAATTTTTCTTAAAAATACTTGGTATAATAGGCATTATAAACTATATTAACATTATTTGCAAGTTCTATTGAGGTTTTTAAACTGTCTCTTAGACTTCTACTACTAGTTTGATTGGAACTGCTCTAAAATATCTAGATAACCTATAGTGTCAGCAGATTCATGAATACAGGCATTACAGATCTGGCTTTATGTTTGCTTATCTCAAAGGTACCTTATTTTTTTCAATGTTCATTACCTTATCTAATTTATAGAAGCTTACTGTGGGAATGTAAAATAAGTGGAAGTACCAAAA
>SJYA01002078.1:0-59540 GCA_006410615.1 Neotragus moschatus
GCAGAGGGCTCCTGCTTGCCCCCAAGCTCCCCATCATCTTTGGCCTGCTGGAGAAGTAACACTGCCTGTTTCCCTGAGGGCCTTGATCTTCTTGCCCCTGACCTTAGGCTCTTTTCCTGGATTCCCAGCCTGAGTTCTCTCCACAGTCCTCTGCAAAGTAAGAATGCCTTCCCCTGGCCTCACAGGCCACCATCAGCAGAAATCAGAGCAGTGGCCTATAGCAATCCTTGTTCCCTGTGAGATGCCCTCCTCCAGCCTCCCTACCTCCATCATCAGGAGTCCAGACAGCAATCACAAGCCCTGGGTGCTCCTAACCCACCCTCCTTCCTATTCCTGTGTGATAGCTAATTTTCTATGTCAAGTGGACTGGATCATGAGATGCCCGGATGGCTGGTTAAACATTATTTCTGGCTGTGGTTGTGAGGGTGTTTCTGGAAGGGTTGCAATCTGTATACTGAGTAAAGTAGATGGCCCTCCCCAATGTGAGTGGGCATCATTCCATATGCTGAGGGTCTGAAAAGAACAAAAAAGGTAGAGGAAAGTTGACTTTGCTCTCTGCTTGAATGCATGAGCTGGAACGGAGATCTTTCTACTTTTCAGGCTTTCACACTTGGATTGGAATCCACTCCACTGGGTNAAAGTAGATGGCCCTCCCCAATGTGAGTGGGCATCATTCCATATGCTGAGGGTCTGAAAAGAACAAAAAAGGTAGAGGAAAGTTGACTTTGCTCTCTGCTTGAATGCATGAGCTGGAACGGAGATCTTTCTACTTTTCAGGCTTTCACACTTGGATTGGAATCCACTCCACTGGGTCTCTGTTCTTCAGGCCTTCAAAGTACAGTACCGGCTTTCCTGGGTTTCCTGCTTGCAGACAGCAGATCCTGGGATCTCTTAGCCTTCATAAACTCATGAGCCAATACCTTATAGTAAATCTCTTTGTGGGTGTAAATGTACGTAATATATATTTCCTATTGGTTCTGTTTCCCTTGAGAACTCTAGTTAGTAGACCTTGTTTACCCTTGACATTCCAGCTTTACCACCGTTTTCTGCCTTTAGACCACCAGAACTTATTTCATTGAGGTGGTGCTTTAGTTGCTAAGTCATGTCCAACTCTTTGCGACCCCATGGACTATAGGCTGCCAGGCTCCTCCGCCCGTGGGATTCTTCAGGCAAGAATACTGGAGTGGGCTGCCATTTCCTTCTCCAGGGGATCTTCCCAACCTAGCAATTGAACCCCGGTCTCCTGTGTTGCAGGCAGAATCTTTACCAACTGAGCTATGAGGGATCAGTCACCGCAAGAGGCCTAAGTCTCCCTGGTTATTCCCCATTTCCCAGACTCATCCCCACGTGCTCAGATGTCACATAACCAGAGAGGCCTTTCTCACCAAAATAATTAAAATTGCAAAGCCACCTCTCTACAACCCTCAACCTTTTCTTCTATTTTTCTCCACAGTATCTTCAACTATTGAACATACTGTATACTATTTATGAACTTGCCCACTAAAATATAAGCTCCATAAGGGCCCCAGGTTGGATGCTGTATGCCTAGTATTTAGAACAGTGTTGGGCCCATAGAAAGCAGTCAGAAATTAAGTGTGGAATGAGGAATACACACTGTGTCAGCATTTAACTGCTGAAAGTTGTGTCTACAATTTCCTCCTTCAAAAAAGGTGGGAGGGGCTTCTCTGANGTTTCCTGCTTGCAGACAGCAGATCCTGGGATCTCTTAGCCTTCATAAACTCATGAGCCAATACCTTATAGTAAATCTCTTTGTGGGTGTAAATGTACGTAATATATATTTCCTATTGGTTCTGTTTCCCTTGAGAACTCTAGTTAGTAGACCTTGTTTACCCTTGACATTCCAGCTTTACCACCGTTTTCTGCCTTTAGACCACCAGAACTTATTTCATTGAGGTGGTGCTTTAGTTGCTAAGTCATGTCCAACTCTTTGCGACCCCATGGACTATAGCCTGCCAGGCTCCTCCACCCGTGGGATTCTCCAGGCAAGAATACTGGAGTGGGCTGCCATTTCCTTCTCCAGGGGATCTTCCCAACCCAGCAATTGAACCCCGGTCTCCTGCGTTGCAGGCAGAATCTTTACCAACTGAGCTATGAGGGATCAGTCACCGCAAGAGGCCTAAGTCTCCCTGGTTATTCCCCATTTCCCAGACTCATCCCCACGTGCTCAGATGTCACATAACCAGAGAGGCCTTTCTCACCAAAATAATTAAAATTGCAAAGCCACCTCTCTACAACCCTCAACCTTTTCTTCTATTTTTCTCCACAGTATCTTCAACTATTGAACATACTGTATACTATTTATGAACTTGCCCACTAAAATATAAGCTCCATAAGGGCCCCAGGTTGGATGCTGTATGCCTAGTATTTAGAACAGTGTTGGGCCCATAGAAAGCAGTCAGAAATTAAGTGTGGAATGAGGAATACACACTGTGTCAGCATTTAACTGCTGAAAGTTGTGTCTACAATTTCCTCCTTCAAAAAAGGTGGGAGGGGCTTCTCTGATGGTCCAGTGGTTAAGAATTCACCTGCCAATGCCGTTCGATCCCTAGTCCAGGAAGATTCCACATGCCTCAGAGCAACTAGGGCCATGCACCACAACTCAGCCAGTGCTCTGGAGCCTGTGAGCTGAAACTCATGAGCCCACATGCCGCAACTACTGAAGCCTGCGAGACTAGAGCCCCTGTTCGGCAATTAGAGACAGCACCACAGTGAGAAGCCTGCTCACCGCAGCTAGAGAAAAGACCACACACAGCAATGAAGACCCAGCACAGCCAAAAATAAATAAATGAATCTTTTTTAAAAAGGTGAGAGGCCTAGTTCTGGAGCAAAATCTGGCGCTCGAGTCCGTGGGGTTGCCTCTGAATTAACTGCTTGTGAGGTGCTGTTGGGAAGACGTCCTGCCACCTCTCGGGGATCATGTGTCAGCTCTTTGTCAGCTCAGCCCCACCGTCTCTCATCCCCCGATGAAAGTCTTTCGTAAGACCAAGAAGCTAGAACGTCCCTGTGGCCAAGGACGCCCTCCCAGATCTGCCTCTCCATCAGCGCTTGCATCTCAGGACACGGCAGCCCTCTTCAGCCAGTTGCCCAGTCTGCACACGAGGCGTTATCTGTGATCTCGCTCTCTCTGATCACTCACATTGAGTGTATCTCCAAGCCCTGCCTCCTCTTCCTTCCCAATACATTCTGAACCTGGATGCTTTCCACCACTCCCACCCACCCTGGCCCAGCTGCCCTGGAGCAGCCTCAGACCCACTCCAGTTGCTTCCCCTCCTCACCCTACAGCCCACCTCTACAGAGCAGATTTGTCTACTTGTTTACTACTCCTGTTTTCAAGAATATTCTAGTCACTTAGGAAACGGATGAAAAGAAATACTATCCAGACATGGAACTGTGTATACAGAAAAAAGCCTAGAAGGAAACACATGGGTATTTTAAGCATAATTGTCTCTGAGTGATGGGCTTATGATTTCTATTTCCTACTTTATACTATTTATTTAGTATTTTACAAATAGTCTACAAGGAGTATGTGTAGCCATTAAAAAAAATAGTAAGAAAACTGCTGAGTGGTCAGTGAAGAAGCACTGGCGATGGTCAAATTTATTTAATAGATTTAGAATTTTGATTTAAAAATTTAATTAAAATCAGACTTAAGTCATTGTCACAGGTCTCTTCTTACATCCCAGTCACTGTCCTTGGAGCTTTTTTCTATACTTTATTTCTGGGAAAGGATTTATTCTGGTTTTACAGATGAGAGGATGAATTCAGAGAGGTTGCATGGTTTGTCCAAAGTCACTCAGCTGATAAGAGACATGGCGGGTGTTAAACCCAGGCCTCTAGACCAGGCTCTTTTCACTAACCCCTCTTCCCCATTCTGTTTTCTCACTTAGAGACTGGGGTCCAGACAGGCATCCCTGGAGGACTGTTGGAGGGCTGAACAAAGATGACAGGAGTGAAGTTATTAGCGTAATTAAGGGAGGATATGGTTTGGTGAAAATGTTGATGGTCAATATAATTCAAGTAACTAGAACAACATTTCACAGACATATTTGAACCTGAATCTTACTGGCAATGTGGATTTAACTGTCACCTGTAAAAGCAGCATAAAGTTAAACCTTTACTGGTTCTGCCTCCTTGCCCTATAAAAACAAAGCCCACATTCTCAGAGTTGATGAGCCTGGGCAGATGGAAAGAGGGACAAGGGCCTCTGGCTTGTCCACATAGATCCTGACCACGTGAGGACAGAGGGGAGGCAAGGTGAGAAACGGGAGAGGCAGCGGTTTCCTGTGGTGCTCCCGAAAGACTAGTCTTTTAAAAACAAAACCCACCTCCCCTTACACTTGGAATAATATCTGCATGCCATGAGTCTAGGGTCCTTGTGCCCAAGATCTCTGCTCGGGGTACACCTGCCTGTTCAGCCCAACTCCTCCTTCCCTTTCTCCCTCTCAGTCACAGGGCTCCATTCATGCCAGTCTCTGCTGCTTCTGGAGGTCCCAANTCGTCCTCAGGCCCCTTGATTTCTAGCTGCTGTGGGGCCCCCAAAGCCTCCCAAGTAAGAAACAAACATGTAGCCATCGATAAACAATACCACTGATGGCTAACATAACAGCTGTTAAATAAAATACTTATGCTTTCTTCACGCCAGGCACATTATAAGGAGTCCACATGATATGTTGTATTTGATGATTTAACCTCATGACAACCTATGTACAGAAAGCTGAGGCACAGAGAAGTTAAGTAACTTTCCCAAAGCAACACAGCTAGTGTAGTAAGTAGGAAAGCCAAGATTTGGTTCTTAACTCTGTGCTCTTAATCTCTACCCTATTTTGCCAACTTGCTGGAATCAAACCTGCCACCTGCCCAGGGGAACATTGTCCTCCTGTGGCCCCTCACTGACTTGTGCCTGAGAAGTGTCTGTAGAATATCTAGCCCCCGACCTGCCCTCCTGTGCTGTCACTCAGTATTTCATCACTAGGAGGCTTCATCCTACTTCTCAGCTGGGTTTTATCACTCCCATGTTGTAGGTGAGCAAATTGAACCCTGAAGATGACTGCAAGGCAACACATCCACAGCATTGCCAGGACTTGAAACTGCGCCTGTCTGTCCACAGTCTATCTCCCCGGACTCCTCTAGAAGAAAGTGGCAGCCTAGGGCAAGCAGACATTCTACCCATGCCACGTGGGGCATGCTGATCTAAAATGCTGCTGAGACACACAGGCTGCAAAACCTGGCTTGTGGTTCCAGAGAGAGTAGGGGGCTGGAGATGTCCTTTCTGTAGTCTGCTGCTGCTGCTAAGTCACTTCAGTCGTGTCCGACNCATGCCACGTGGGGCATGCTGATCTAAAATGCTGCTGAGACACACAGGCTGCAAAACCTGGCTTGTGGTTCCAGAGAGAGTAGGGGGCTGGAGATGTCCTTTCTGTAGTCTGCTGCTGCTGCTAAGTCACTTCAGTCGTGTCCGACTCTGTGCGACCCCATAGACAGAAGCCCACCAGGCTCCCCCGATCCCTGGGATTCTCCAGGCAAGAACACTAGAGTGGGTTGCCATCTCCTTCTCCAATGCATGAAAGTGAAAAGTGAAAGTGAAGTCATTCAGTCGTGTCTGACTCTTCGCGACCCCATGGACTGCAGCCTACCAGGCTCCTCCACCCATGGGATTTTCCAGGCAAGAGTACTGAAGTGGGGTGCCGTTGCCTTCTCCATCTGTAGTCTACAGAAAAGGAAGTAAAGGAGAGGTTAGGAACTGAAGGAAACAAAAGACAAGCCTTGGGGAATGTCTGCTTAAAGGGGATAAAGCGGATGAGACACAGAAGAGCAATCAGAGAGGAGAGACGAAAGTGACAGCGGGAGAAAAAAACCAAAGCACGCTTACTTGCGTTATAGATCACAGTGAGTCTTTATGTTCCTTATCTCTTATCGTATATAAACACACATGTGCACAACCTACATATATATCCAAAATACACTGCAGAATCCAGTGGTGGAAGTGAGCCAAGTACTGTTATTACTGCCAGTTCACAGATGTGAAAACTAAAGTGGGTCAAGAATGTGCCCCATGTGTATCAGCTAATAAACAACAGAACTGGGGCGAGGGGCGAGGGGAGACTTCCCTGGTGATCCAGTGGTAAGACTGTGCTCCCGATTCGGGAGGCCCAGGTTCGATCCCTGGTCAGGGAGCTAGATTCCACACGCTGCAATTAAGAGTTCGCGTGCTCCAACTAAAAGCTCCTGTGTGCCACAACTAGGACCTGGTGCGGCCAAAAACATAAATAAATATTTAAAAAACTAAAATAAACAACGGAACTGGTATGGGAATCTTTGTATACCATAGACCCAGCCTCCTTAGTCTTGGAAGCCACAGAAGTATACAGCAGTCAGGGAGGGGTCTGCAGTGCCAATCTGACATTGACTGAAGGAGAGCAGTGTTAATCTGGCCTGTGGAAGCCTTGCAGGAGCAGGGCGAGTGGGAATGGGCACCCAAATTGAGGCCTGAGGGGGTTTTTAATTGAGGGTGGGTAATGAGGAAGTGGGAGTCTGGACTAGACCCTTGTCGGAGAAGGAGGAGGGAGGGAGGACCAGGACTGGTGAGGAGGGAAAGGAGGACCAGGAAGTCTTGGGAGCAGGTCATGCCCTCTGCCTGTTTCTGCCTTTCTGCCCTCTCTGCTGTCTTTCTCTCCTGTCCCCCAACATGCCGTCTGTCCTTGCTCTTTCCCTGCCCACTGCCTCTCCCTCTTTTTTTCCCCTCTGTCCATCTCTCTGTCTCCATCTCTCTCCCCAATTTCCCATGGATCCTTTTCTGTTGCCAGGGCCCATCCTGTGTTCTCCTGGCTCCATTCCTTTCTTCTCTTTTTCCTCTACCCCTTCCTCAACTACCTACAACTGGAAATCTAAGACGCTTTTATTACTAGGTTTACTTATTGAATCAGGTTTATGCTACTTGTTGTTCCTTTAAAAAAGCAGGAGAGCTGAAATGTTTTTTCCTTTCTTTCTAAACAAGAAAAACTCTCCCAAAGGGAGGTACTCTAAAAATATCATCCTCCATGAAACTTTTATGGGCAAACCAGTGCTCTCAAGACGAGAAAGACAAGCTCCTCATCTCTGTGGGAAGATGCCAGGGTCAGAAGAGGACTTCTGGATGGCACAGGAGAGAGAGGGTGTTTTCCCACTTTTGCTCCAAGTGAGACAGACACTCGTGGGCTCGTCTCTGTGATTGAGATCACCCAGCATGCCTAGTAAGGTGCTAAAAAATAATTGCCATCAATGAAGACATGCAAATAAATCGCTCTTCCTGAGGAAAAACTTGAATGTGTCTGCAAAACATGCAGGTAAAGCATCCCTCCAGCTCCCGTGCTATGAAGACAATGATGCTTGACCCACCCTGTGTGTAACAAATGGGGCCAGAGCCCTTCTGCACACACACTGGGGGGTGGGTACCAGACGCCACCTGCTCCATGGGGACCTGTTCAGGGCCATGCTGTTGTGGGGATGCTGTCAGTTAACAGTGGCTTTCAATAGTCCCTTCAGGCTACTTACACCCCTGTCAGAGGGCATTTCGGAACTCTTGTATGCTTTCACGTGGACTCAAGCATCCAGTCAAAGATTAGCTCCAAGGGATTCCAAACCCTTGGAGGAAGAAATGAGCACCACCCTCCCCCGGCCAATCACTGCTATAGAGTGACTATTTTAAAATTTTATTTATTTTTAATTGGGAGATAGTTGCTTTACAATATCCTGTTGGTTTCTGCATACATTGACGTGAATCAGCCATAGATGCCTATGGAGAAGACAGAAGTCCTCTCCCTCTGAACCTCCCTCCCACCTCCCACATGTAGTGCGTCTTTTTACTGCCTTCTGTCTGAAGAGCTGAAATCACCTTTTCTGCTACTAAATAAAGTTAGTCATTTTCATGACACAGCTGACAGAGAGATAAGATATTTCCCATCATCTAATAGGAAAAAAAAAAAAAAAAGCCTTGGTTTGACTTTCAATTTATTTCCTAAGTCCAGATTCTTTCATCAGTGAATCATTTTGCTGGCTTCCTTCCAAAAGACCTGAGACAATGGTTGGCACTTTGGGGCATGCTCATGGAAGGTAGCAGGCTGCTCCCCAAGCCACTCACAGGACAGAGAAGCGAGACTGGGACCCATATGCAGGTCAGCTTGAGGCTGGGTGCTCTGAAAGGAGGAAGGAATGGCTGAATTACAGAGCCTGGGGTCATACTCTAAAGGTGGGAGGCTGTGGAGAAAGAAGAGGAGGTGAAAGAAGAAGGAAGAAGAGGAGGAATAAAATCCTCATCCTTTCCTGGATGTCTGCTTCTAGGTGTGCTCTCTTAAGGATGTCCTGTCTCTATACAGACTTACCCTGAAAGATGCAACAGATGAGGCATGTACCTGGGAAGACCTGCTTAGTCCTGGGTCTGAGTCCATTGGTCCTGCCGATCTGTTCAACTGAATTTTTTATTCTGTCTCAGGCTCATTCTAAGTTGGGATTTCCTTAGAAGCATACCCTAAGACAGCATACTGAAGCTAGGAAAGTTGAACAGGGAAGGAAAGGCAGCCAATAAAAGTGTGGCAACTGGAGCTCCCTCCCTTCAGGGGAAGCGACCCTGGGAGCCAGTGCAGAATATGCACTTTGCAGTTATCCTGCCAAAGGAGCGAGGGAAATGAGTTCTTCAGTCACTGGCCACTTTCAGCCATTGGTTGGGTGCTGCTCCTGGGGGAAAGGGAGGGTAGGGTATTCATTCCTGGCACCTGACCTGCTCCAGGTGTGCTCAGCAGCTGGAGAAAGCCTCCAGGCACAGGGCAAGGTGTCATAGTTGGAAGTCAGCTGGCTGCACAGAGAAAGAAGGGTAGAGGCATATAGGTGGGACATCAACAGCATTTGCCAATGTGACT
The DNA here is from genome assembly GCA_006410615.1 of Neotragus moschatus. Classification (NCBI taxonomy): domain Eukaryota; kingdom Metazoa; phylum Chordata; class Mammalia; order Artiodactyla; family Bovidae; genus Neotragus; species Neotragus moschatus. The sequence goes on from SJYA01002078.1 coordinate 8,913, forward strand.
GATGCATATAAATGGCCCAAAGCTGACCATAGTGTGCACAGCCCAGTTAGAAGGGCCAAGACCACAGAGCATTTTGCGCTGCATCCATGGATGCAACCGTTTTGAACTTTTAGTCAGAGCTCAGAAACGTCTTTGAACTTGGGTGTCTTCAACGTAACTGAGGTACAAGCAGGAAAAACAAAGAAAACATTTAAAAAGAGACTAGAAGAAGAGAATAGGGAGGACAGAGAAAAGCAAAAACTATGTAACACACAAAAAAGTAAACATGAAATGCAGACCAGCAGAACTCCCAAGAGACCTGGAGTGGGTCACATGGGAGATGCAGCTGATGAACATTCGGGAAGGTGACCCAACAGACAAACTTGGAGAGATTTCTGAGTAGATCGGGAAAGGATTCTAGGCAGCATTCAGCTCAGGACATTTATCTTTCTTTTTCTGGCTAAATCCATGAAGATCCATAAAGAACTACTTTAAAGAGGTAGACACCTCCAATATGGGTTTCCCTGGTGGCTCAGTGGTAAAGAATCTGCCTATAATGCAGGAAATACGAGTTCAAGTCCCGGGTTGGGAAAATGCCATGGAGACAGAAATGGCTACCCATTCCAGTATTCTTGCCTGGGAAATCCCATGGGCAGAGAGGCCTGGTGGGCTACAATCTATGGGGTCACGATTTAGTACACACATGTACCTCCAACATATCCATGGTGAGACAATAAGCGATTAATAGAAATTGTTACTATAATGAAAGCACAACACCCCTTGGGGTTGAGCAGTCTGGGCAACAGCATTTCAGCTCAGAGTGCCCAGTGTGACTCAGACTAGCAGCGGCTTCCAGGCACTCAGATTACTGTGCGTCCTTGATGTATCAATAGCATATCTTTACAAAGAGGGGTCTTGGTGGGTCAGCATTGTTGCTACTACCAGTTTTTCCTTATCTGAGGATTCTGGGAATTGGCGTTGTTAACATAAAATGATATGAAATGGAACTCTTAGTATCGATTCAAAATTTTGGCACAGTGAGAAGTACCCAATACTCTAAAGAGGTGCTGAACATATCCATTCAGGACTTCTCAAGGGTTAACAAAAGTAGGTCCAGCCACCATTAACCCAACTGGGATTATATGGAAAACAAGAGATTGTCAAGGGGCTCTCTAGGAGAGTCACTGAGATAAGGAGTCATCAGTTAAGCTGGGAGAGCGGTGATGTTTCTCTTCCCTTTCCCATCACTCCCAAACTAAGTGAAGAGAAACTGATGAAATTGAGATTGCGAAAAAGAGAGCTGGTATCTCACAGTCCTGATGAGCTGCAGAAACTTAAACTATGGGTCTGTCTTGAGAGTCATTGGGAGAAAGTGACATCTGTTCCCTTGGAATTTGGAAGTGCGTTTGCACATAGACAATGGTACCCTTTTCCACTTTACCTGCCTCTAAATTTGGAAGGCAAAAGTGTGGCTGAAGTCACCCACTAAGGCAGGATAACAAGAGTAAGCAGGAAAAAAACAGCTTTAGTGTGAAAAGAAAGCATAATTTACTTTTGGGCTAAACATGCACTAGGGAAGATAACTGAGCTTGAGATCAACCGGAACTCTGTCAGGGAGGATGATCTATCAGTTAAGAGGTGACTGAAGGCTGCAGAGTGGGTTGTTGGGGGAAGTTGCTAAGAGCATTGCAAAATGTTGACCAGAAAGGACATCTCTCTAGTTGGAGAACCTGTAGTGGAGCTAGTCTTTCAACACGTACGGTTGCCAGAAGGTATCAGTCCTCTGGCATCTGAGGACAGGTAAGACTATAGACACCTTTCCCCTGCCCAGCCCCGGAGGAGTCTGCATCAGGAAGTGGGGAGGAAGTGAAGAAAGAGGAAAGGAATACAGCATTCCTCTCCTTCCCACGGATGATCTGCAAGCCACAGGTCCAACCTGAGCTTAGAGGAAGGAAAGTGGGTGTGAGACACCTGCAACTAGGGCGGTTTCAAGCTTTTTTTTTTTTTTTTTAACCAATGAATTATTTGGGGTTTTATTTATTTTGTTTTTTCTTTATCCATTGTATTTGTTTCCCAGGCTTCATTTTCTCTTTATTCAGAATAAGACTTCACCCCTCAATTCCTGCTATTTTCTGGAAGACTCTTATTCACCCTAACATTTAATTATAAAAACTGAGGTGTAGTTGACATACAATAGTATATGCTTCAAATATACAACATAGTGATTCACAGGTTTTAAAGGTTGAATTCCATTTACAGTTATGATGAAAAATTGCCTATATTCCCTGTGCTGTGTATCTTTGCAGCTTATTCATTTTTCACATAGCAGTTTGTACCTCTTAACCTCCTGCCTCCATCTTGCTCCTCCCCACACCCTCTCCCCACTGGTAATCACTAGCTTGTTCTCTATTCCTGTGAGTCTGTTTCTTTTCTCTGATGTCTACTAGTTTATTTTTTATGTTCCACATGTAAGTGATATCCACTCCAGTACTCTTGCCTGGCAAATCCCATGGACGGGGGAGCCTAGTGGGCTGCAGTCCATGGGGTCGCTAGGAGTCAGACACGACTGAGTGACTTCACTTTCACTTTTCACTTTCGTGCATTGAAGAGGGAAATGGCAACCCACTCTAGTGTTCTTGCCTGGAGAATCCCAGGGATGGGAGAGCCTGGTGGGCTGCCGTCTCTGGGGTCGCACAGAGTTGGACATGACTAAAGTGACTTAGCAGCAGCAGCAGCAGCAGTGATATTTGTCTTTGTATGACTTATTTCACTGAGCATAATACCCTCTGTCCAGCCATTTTGTTGTAAATTTCAAATTGTCACTCTTTTTTATGACTGAGTAGTATTTCACACGCACACATATATATAACACCACATCTTCTGTACCCATTCATTTTGTTGATAGACATTTAGGCTGCTTCCATATCTTGGCAATTGTAAATAATGCTGCTATGGACACTGGATAATCCTTTCAAATAATTGTTGTTTTCAAATATCCAGGAGTGGAATTTCTGGGTCATATGATACTTCTAGGTTTCTTTGAGAAGCCACCACACTGCTTTTCTATTGGCTACGCCAATTTACATTCCCGACCACAATGCACAAGGGTTTCCTTTTCTCCACACCCTTGCCAATTTGTGTTATTTGTGGTCTTTTTGATAATAGACTCCTTGACAATTCAATTGGTAAAGAATCCCTATGCAATGCAGGAGACCCAGTTCAATTCCTGGGTCGGGAAGATCCACTGGATAAGGGATAGGCTACCCAATCCAGTATTCTTGGGCTTCCCTTGTGGCTAAGCTGGTAAAGTATCCACCTGCAATGCAGGAGACCTGGGTTCTATCCTTGGGTTGGGACGATCCCTGGAGAAGGGAAAGGCTACCCACTCCCGTCGTCTGGCCTGGAGAATTCCATGGACTGTATAGTCCAGGGGTCGCAAAGAGTTGGACATGACTGAGTGACTTTCACTTTCACTTTTCATTCTGATGAGAAGTGGGGAGATAATTGAGGTGTGAGGTGTGAGGTAATATCTCCTCATGGTTTTAGTTTGCGCTTCTCTGATGAGATGATTTTGAGCATCTTTTCATCGGCCTATTGATCATCTGTGTGTCTTCTTCGGAAAAATATATATTCCGGTTTTCTGCTCATTTTTTAAATGGAGTTGTTTGTGTTCTTGGGGTTGAGTTGTATGAGCTGCTTATATATTTTGGATATTAAGTCCTTGTCAGTTATAACCTTTGAATACTTCGAGTTTTAAATTAGACTGAACTCTTTAAATAGGCAAAAGTGACCAGAAAACCATGAAAGGAAGGCAGTGTGGTTAAAGAACAAGAGAAAAACTCACCTGTTTTCTGTTTGTACAAGCGTTGAATTCATCCCATTCAATAAACTGGTTTACAGAAGTTAGCACCAGATCTATACCAAAGATAAAGTTACACTTTATGATTGGTGTGTGCACACACATATATGCATGGTGTGTGTGTGTGTGTGTGTGTGTGTGCGTGTGTGTGTGTGTTTATAAACACTGTGCATAGCTCATCCCATAGTGTGCTATTTGTTAGCACCAAATAGTTTTGGTATCTTTAATTTCTAGTCCTTGGTAAAAAAAAATCCCTCTAGGTATCATTAAGGAGGAGGACCTCAGCCAGGTAAGCTCAGTCAATGTTACAATCCCTGTTTGGGGGCCTCAAGTGGGCAGAGTAGGTTCAGAGCAGTCCTGAATGAGCTGCTGGGTAGATGTGGGGGCAAATTGTGTCTTTTTGGTGTCTATGGGAGGAAAGGCAAAGGGAGCCTTCCGCAACAGCTTTGGTTGACTTAGGTTCCTCGTGGGGAAGAAGAAGCCCATATCTTTATTCTCACTCCTCGATTAATCAAATTCAAAGAATCTGTCTCTGCAGGAATCCAGATGAACTTGATCCCCTGAATCCTGACCTTGTCTGGTCTCCCTACCCTATTCCCATTTTGTCCTTGGGGAACTATCCTCTCTTTTGTCTAGAGCAATGGTTCTCACATGAGAAATTATTAATTTTTCATTGATAATTAAAAAGTATACCAATGCCAAGGTCTTATCCCCAATAAGTCTAGAGGTGGTGTTTGGACACTAGTGTTATTCCAGAAGCTCCTCTGGTGCTTCTTGTGTTTAGTTAAGGTCTAGAAGATTGAGGAGGATATTCAGCAGAGGCCGAGGGTGCCCAGTTATTATAGACGGTGGAGGCAAAANCAATGAATATTCAGGGTTGATTTCCTTTAGGATTGATTGGTTTGATCTCCTTGCTGTCGAAAGGTCTCTCAAGAGTCTTCTCCAACACCAGAGCTCGAAAGCATCCATTCTTCAGCCCTCAGTCTTTTTTAGGTCCAACTCTCACATCTATACATGACTATTGGAAAAATCATAGTTTTGACTCTACAGACCTTTGTCGGCAAAGTGATGTCTCTCTTTTTTAATACGCTAAATTTGTCGTAGCTTTTCTTCCAAGGAGCAAACATCTTTTAATCTCATGGCTGCAGTCACTATCTGCAGTGATTTGGGAACACAAGATTTTGGGCCACAGCTGATGGGGTCGCAAAGAATCAGACAAGACTGAGCATGCACACACGAAGTACCAGGCAGTGTAATTGATCCGGGGCTTTGGGAGGGAACCAAGTGAAGCTAAGTCTCGGGGATGGCTACAGTGTGGCAGTCAAAGGAGAGAGAAGTGCTTTGAGGCAGTGTGGTATCACGATTAAGTATATCTGGTTTTTGTCCCATGCTGGGTTCCCTGGTAGGTCAGCTGCAACTCAGGAGATCCTGGTTTAATTCCTAGATCAGGAAGATCCTCTGAAGATGGAATAGGTACCCAGTCCAGTATTCTTGGGTTTCCCTTGTGGCTCAGCTGGTAAAGAATCCACCTACAAGGTGAGAGACTTGTGTTTGATCTCTGGGTTGGGAAGATCCTTGGATAAGGGAAAGGCTACTCCAGTATTCTGCCCTAGAGAATTCATGGACTGTACAGTCCATGGGGTCGCAAAGAGTTGGACACAACTGAGTGACTTTCACTTTCATTTCCTTTCTGATGCTGGAGCTGAAGATGGCTTCCCTGGTGGCTCAGATAGTAAAGAATTTGCCTGGAATGCAGGAGACCCATGTTAGATCCCTGGGCCTAAAAGATCCCCTGGAGAAAGGAATGGCTACTCACTCCAGAATTCTTGCCTGGAGAACTTCATGGACAGAGGAGCCTGGGAATCTACAGCCATGGAGTCGCAAAGAGTCAGACGTGACTGACTAATGCTATACAGATCACAGCCCCCAACCCTTTCTCCGACGGCTCCAGACAACCTTCAATGCCCAGAGCTGGCAGCCCAGCTCCTGACTTTTAAAATTACTTTCCATACAGCACCATGTGGGACCTGCCTGCACTGCCCACCTGCTCTCCTCCAGGCTGTTTCAGAGGAAAGGTAAGAAGGAAAGTTTTTGGTTGTCCTCTTTACCTTACATTCTCTGCTCACACCGGTCTACTCTCTTTCCCTCCCCACCCATACCCGCCATTGTCAAGGACTGAGAATGCTTCAAGTTCAGCGCAGAATATCAGAGAAAATCACAAGTCCCTCCAGGTGTCTCAGAGGCAGATCTTTTGAGATCCTCTTTCTTTCCCTTCTTTCACTGTGCTAAATGCAGAATCTTGGTTTCCTTGCAACTTATGGAGCACTGGATTATTTGTTTGGAAACATAACATCTTGTCACATGTATTCTTCCTCGTCTTCGGCTTGGTGTCCAGATTACCCACACAAGGCTCCTGTCTAGGTTTGTTGATGTTTTTCAGCCACTAAGTCGGGTCCCACTCTTTGCGACTCCATGAACTGCAGCGCACAAGGCTTCCCTGTCCTTTACTATCTCCCAGAGTTTACTCAAACTCATATCCATTGAGTCAGTGATGGCATCCAACCATCTCATCCTCTGTCGCTCCCTTCTCCTCCTGCTTTGAATCTTTCCCAGCATCAGGGTCTTTTCCAGTGAGTCAGCTCTCCGCACCAGGTCACCAAAATATTGGAGCTTCAGCTTCAGCATCAGTCCTTCCAATTCAGAGTTGATTTCCTTTAGGATTGACTGGTTTGATATCCTTGCTTTCCTGTCTAGGTTGGGCAAGGTAAAATGCAGGCCAGCCAACTGTGGGAGTGAAAATTACAACAAGGAGCTAAAGAATTTGCAAGCCCGGGATTTTTTTGTTCTGTTTTGTTTTACAACTAATCACCCTGACTTGATTAGCTGATTTGCTAATGCCAGTACAGTCAGCATAGTTAATTATAGACGGTGCTATTCAGGTCAGAACACATGCAGGTAAGCAAGGTATTGGGCCAGTGGCTCTACTTGAGATCTGTTCTTGATACCAGATCTGTTCCTAGGGTTAGTTTCTTAGGATTTTTATTGGGCACTGATTTTAGCATAGTTTTTTTGGGGGAGGGGGTGGGTAGGAGGTTATCCCTTCTTCTTTCTGTCACTTTCTAACCTCAGAGATGTCCAGTGGAATCAATGGAATCCAAAGTGCTTAGAAGAAGGCATAATACATTCTATGAATCTTGGGAGTTTTTAACTCCATTCACTTCAAAACTCAATAAGCCCTAATCTTAGCAAAAGGCCTCTATTGTGGGAGAGTGGGGATCTTGTAATTCCTTCCTATTTGGGCTTAGACTTTTCATCAAGCGTGTGCATGCATGCTCAGTCCTGTCTGACTCTTTGGGACTCCATGGACTGTAGACCACCAGGCTCCTCTGTCCATGGGATTATCTCAGCAAGAATACTAGAATGGGCTGCCATTTCCTCCTCCAAGGGATCTTTCTGACCCAGGGATCAAGCCCACGTCTCCTGAGGCTCCTGCATCGGCAGGTGGATTCTTTGCCACGGAGCCACTGGAGAAGCCCTTTCATCAGGTAGATGTCGTTAAAGAACATATGCAGTTTGGGTCACATGCCCGGATCCAGGCCTTGCACTGGTGCCCTCAGTGACCTGGGTAAGACAGATGCCTGACTTATATCAGCGCAAAGAGACTCATGGCTGCCGGCTATTCAGCCTGGTTCCACTTTTAAAGACTCTCTGGCTCCTGTGTGTGTGTCTGTCTCTCACACACAAAGATACATATAAATACACACACCTTAGGCTACCAACTCACATCGCCAGAACCATACTCCTCACATTTTCTTTCTTCACAACCTGTAAAGAAGATTGAGAAAAAAACTTCTAAACATTTTCTTCTTCTCACATGTCCTCCCCACCCCACTGTCCCTGCTGCCCTCCAGCTTTCTCTCTCTCCCTGCCTAGTTCTAAAGCAACAGCAGAGACATGCAGCCGTGCCGTGTGCCTGGAAGGAGAGTGGATGCTTGTGGACAGCTCATGCTCCTCTAGAATCCTCCCTCCCCGCCCCCCCCCCATCAAGAGCCCCTGGGATTCCTTGCACACAGCACCTCCCCCTCCAACTCCCTTCCTCCCCAGCCTGCTACGATAGCACTTTGCACGTGTACCTATGGAAAAATAGATCACTTTAGGTTACAATGATTTACAAGTGTTGTGAGAGCTCTTCAAAGGAGGGTAATTGAATTTGTAGGTCAGAGTGGAAACGTGCTAGCCTGACAGATAGAGTGGGAGAGGGTGGGGAGGGAACTAGGACAAGGGAGGCTTGTCAGAGTGGAATGACTGAAGAGTTGGGGTGAGGGAGTGTGCTTCTGGCCTCAGGGCTCAACCCCACTCCCTCTTGGGAAGGATGGGTGGAGAGAGTTCCCGCTGCCTCAGGGATTCCCAGGGCCTGCTGGATTTGCACACCAAGTTCTGAGCCCCAGGAAAGGCCACCCCTGATTTGGGCTTTCTTACATGCTCCCTGCAACCCCCAAGGATCCCTGCCCTGGGGACCATCTCCGCTGCCAAGGACCACCGTCCCCTTACCAAGGCTGACAGTTTAGGACCAAAGTACTTTCTCTTTGTCTAGCAGATGCCAAGTATAGAGCCAAGGTAAGGTCTTACCCCTTCTGGGTACATGCCTGCCTTGTGAAGCTCTGTGGAGACATAATGCCCTAACTCAAAGGCTTAGCTCAGTGGGAAAATCCCAGATTTGTAATCCACAGGCACCCATAAGGGACATGCACCCCATCAGCATGGGCCTCTCTTAGGAACATGGACCCAGGTGACAGGCACACACAAGTCTGAAAGTGGGCTCTGCATCATATGGCAAGGAATTCCAAGGTCTAGCTACTTAGAGAATGTTCTAGAATGGGATTGATGGGCCCTGGAAGGGTACATTTCTTTAGCCCTGCAGTCTTCTTCTCCTACTGGGAGGGGCACAGCCAGAGAGGGACTAGGATTCGACCCTCTAAAATTCAAGGTTCAGGGCAGGGGCCCCTCTTGCTTGGGTCTAAATGTGCTACTGTTTAAGAATGAGAGTTGTTGTTTTTTGGGTGGTTTTTTTTTTTGGCACTTTCCACACTACTGCCTCTCATATACTTTTTTCTAGTTGCTTGGTCATGTCCAACTCTTTGTGACCTCATAGACTATAGCCCACCAGGCTCCTCTGTCCATGGAATTCTCCAGGCTAGAATGCTCTTGAGTGGATAGCCATTCCCTTCTCCAGGGGATCTTCCTGACCCAGGGATCAGACCCCAGTCTCTTGCATTGAAGGCAGATTTTTTACCAACTGAGCCACCAGGGAAGATCCCCCCAAATTTTTTAAATTTATACTTAAAAAATTTTTTAACAGTCCACTCTCAAAATATTTTTAAATATGGAAAAGATGCAAAAATGGTTTAATGAATTCCTTTTTGCTTTTTCTCTGTGTTCATACATAGATATATACCTACAATAACTTTGGCTGAACCATTTGAGAATAAATTGCAGATACTGTGATCCTTTACCTCTAATACTTTTCACTGTGTATTTTCTATAAGCAAGGACATGCTCTTACTTAATCACAGCACAGTGGTCAAACTCAGGAAATTTAACATGAAAATAATATAATTGTTCAGTCCCTATTCAGATTTTATCAAATGTCTGGACAATAAATGTTCTTTAGAGCATTTTTTTAAATGTGGCATTTGATTGCTAAATTTCTTTGATATAGGGTCATTTCTCAGCCTTTCTTTGTCTTCTATGATGTTGACACACTCAGAGAGCACAGGCCAGAGTGTACCTCAGTTTGAGTTTGTCTGATGTTTCCTCCTGATTAGATTTAGGCCATATATTTTAGGCAGGAATACTTCCTGAGTGATGCTGTGTTCTTTTTGATATATCTCATCAGGAGGCCCATGATGTCATTTTGCCCCATGACAAGTTTGCAAGCTGGTTTGCACGTAACATTAAAACATAAAAACATCCTGCCTAACAATATTGTTTGAAACCTACTTTACTCCATCGTGTAATTTTTATCAAGAACAGTGTTGTCCAATAAATACCTACTCAGCCACATATCAATTTTCTAATACCTGCATTAAAAAAGTAAGAAAAATCAGGTCAAACTAATTTTAATGATATACTTTAACCCAACATGTCCAAAATATTATCATTTCAATGTGTACCGATACAAAAAATTACCAAGGGGATATTTAAGTTTTTCTTTTAATTCCAAGTCTTCAAAACTCCAATTTTTTCATATCTACAGTGCATCTCAATTCAAATTAGCCACATGTCAAGTGTTCAACAGCCACATGTGTCTAGCTGCTACCATACTGAATGACACAGATCTAGAATGTGCTTTCAATGTATGACAGATGTACCATCATTTATTTAACCATCCCCCACATAGATAGACGTTGCAGTTATGTTTAAAAATCTGCCATGATAAATACTGATGCAATGAAAATTCTTGTACATAAATCTCTCTGTGTTCCAAAACTGAACCAGGAAGAAATAGAAAATCTTAACAGACCCATTACAAGCATGGAAATTGAAACTGTAATCAAAAAAAATATATATATATGTTTAAATGATTAAAAAAAAATCTCTCTGTGCATATGATTATTTTCTTAGGATACTTTCTTTGGTATGGAATTGATATATCAAGATTATCAAAGTTGTGACAGTTTTGAAAGCTCTTAATGTTGCCAAATTTGCCGTCCAAAAAAGACTTCCATTTGTACCAGCAGTGGATGAGAGTCTCCTGCTGTAATCAGTACTGGGCTTCATTAAGAGCACAACTGTCAGTTTTATAGTTGAAAATGATATCTTNAAGATTATCAAAGTTGTGACAGTTTTGAAAGCTCTTAATGTTGCCAAATTTGCCGTCCAAAAAAGACTTCCATTTGTACCAGCAGTGGATGAGAGTCTCCTGCTGTAATCAGTACTGGGCTTCATTAAGAGCACAACTGTCAGTTTTATAGTTGAAAATGATATCTTGTTATTTTAACTTGTAACTTTTAATTATTGATATTTATATGCTTATTGGCCTCCTACCTTATACAGTTTACTGTAATTTCCCGTTAACTTTTTCCCTTGGGTGTTGGTGAAAGGAAACCCAGTGTCTTGGAACAGCACTGTAGTAGGCTTTGGGGTATCATATGCAGCAGTTAAAATTGACCTTCTAATTTCAATTTGGGTCAAGGAGCCCAGGATATTAGAAGCCATGTAGTAGCACTAAATTAAAAAGTCAGCAGGATTGCCATAATAGGCATCAGAGTTAGAATTCCTTCAGAAGAGTCTTAACCACGGAAAATGTTAAGACATAAAGGGTAATCAGAAAAGAGATAAATAATTAGGCAGATAAGAGGAACTGCCCTATGGATGTCCTTCAACCTCTTCCAGAGTCACCATGGTTGTGGAGAAGGAAGCTTTGTCAGGCTCAGCAAAGTGGATTCACTCTCACCAAGGCTAACTAGCTGGCGCTGAGTGTTCAGTTGGCCAATAGCAGTGACCAACCCTGAATTCCTAATATAGTACTCCACCCTGCAGGCAATTGGTTGTACTTGATTCCTTCTGTCACAGAGGAAACAGTAATTTGTCTTAAGTGCAATAGATACTTTTTTAAGGTTTGGATTTGCTTTCTTCTTCACCACATGAAAACCATAGAGAAGTGAACTCTGTGAACTTGAACCACTACCCATTCTAAAAGTTCAGGAAAGTTAATTTTGCATTAAAATGAGCAACTGAAAATTACTGAGGTCAAATATAATATAAAATTATTATAAGAAAAAAGAATAACAGCAATCATATCATCAATGAAATGACTGAGAGTAGCATTCAAATACATATACTACTGCTACTGCTGCTACTGCTAAGTCGCTTCAGTCGTGTCCGACTCTGTGCGACCCCATAGACGGCAGCCCACTAGGCTCCCCCGTCCCCAGGATTCTCCAGGCAAGAACACTGGAGTGGGTTNTAATAGCTTCTTTCTTTTTTTTAAAGAATAGGCAAGACTAAGATTAATTTCTTATTTTGTAAATTTTTAAAATTGCCAATAAATTGTGTCTTTTGATTATTTTGGATAAAAAGCACTGAATACATAGTCAATTAGGTCGTGTTTATTAGATTTTGTTTGTAAAGTCAAGAATATTTTCAAATATTATTGCTTCAGTTTTCCTTCTCAATAGTATTAATAAGATAGATCCTGGGATCTGTTTTCTTTACTAGCTATTCTTTATCTCTCTTTTACATATCATATCTTCTGTTTTCTATTAATAGTTTCTTCAGTTTATATTTTCATTAATATACTTTTCTACAGTGTCACATTTACTTTTTTTACATCCAATATAGATGCTGATATGTACTGTATTTTGAATCCCACAAAGTCACTTCTAATTTGACTGATTATATTTTCAGTAAGCCCTATTTCTGTTTACTGAAAACACAAGGCAAAGGGTTTCTTAAATATTTTGACGTCATAGCGTAAAAATATACATCAGAAGGAGAAAAATCTACATTTGATTCCAGAATATTGGGCCATTTTTCTTCCTTTTCTTGTATAAAATAATACATTTTCACAGGCATGTGTTAATTTTTGTCTCTTTGGTCATCTCTTTAGAGTGAGACCTATTCAGGCAAAGTCTGGAAACTTATATATAATGCATCCAGTGCCAGGCTGAAAAGAGAGAGAATAATAAGTTTTCTGCTCAGTGAATAAGCAGGCACCAAATAGCAACCAAATTTCTACATTTTATCTACTCTGAAGACCTCTTAGGTACTGTTACAGATAGATGCTTAGGGGAAAGGAAATGGATTATGAAACACATAATCCATTAGTGAAAGTGAAAGTCTCTCAGTCGTCTCCAACTCTTTCTGACCCCATGGACTATATAGTCCATGAAATTCTCCAGGCCAGAATATTGGTGTGGGTAGCCTTTCCCTTCTCCAGGGGATCTTCCCAACCCAGGGACTGAACCCAAGTCTCCTGCATTGCAGGTAGATTCTTTACCAGCTGAGCCACAAGGGAAGCTTAATCCATTAAATGTTCCCAAATCAAATGGTTTCTGTCCTAGAGTAGAAATGAAAATATCTGGAAATCTCTGATACATGGCAGGCAGTGAGGCTTTGAAAAAAACTCAGTACTGACTGCCAAGAGGCTGAATGTCAACCCTGACCCATTGTTAAGGAGATTACTTCTTTTTCTCCAGAATCTGGAGAATGCATATCTCTTGCTTTTGTACAGCAAAGGCAGTCTCAGGTAGTAAGTGTCTAAATTTTTTAGGGTCAGATGTGAAAAAGACGTGATTACCCTGGAATAAACGGATTGGCCATTTATCGGTGTTCCTAGAGATATGAAAGACAACTGGGACTAAAAACAAAGTGGAATCATTTCCAGGCAGACTGAGCCAAGAAAGGGGCCTAGGTCCTCCCTTTTACCCAGGGCACCCTTCAGCCCTGGCATCCTGTCCCTTGAATTGGAGTCATTGTCTGACTCTAATGCAAACACTGGCTCCATTGTGATTCTGCAGAGAGGCTGCCCCGCTTGCACTGCTTCTACCGCCTGGGGCTTCTTTGAGCTTATCCCATTGAGCTGTGACTCCGCTGTCAGCCAGGAGGGCCTCTATCCAGGGTGGTGCTTGAGATTTGTGCTGATTAATTGTACAAGAGCTGCCAGGTAAATCCCTTTGCCATCCCATGAGAAATGTCAAGTCAGGGGCATAGTTTGGATTCTCCCTGTTTGAATCCAGGTCTTCGGGTCAGAATGGATGGTGGCCAGGACGTTTGAGGATACTTAGATGGACCTTAGACTCACTGGAAAGTTCTAGAAAAAAACATAAGTTCTTCATGTCAGGTCTTCTAACGGATTTTCATGAAATCTAATGGAATGGAATAGTCTGAGATAGATGAGGCTCCTAGGGTAGCTTACCCTGATGCTGGAAAAGATTGAAGGCAAAAGGAAAAGGAGGCAGCAGAAGATAAGAGAGTTAGATAGCATCACCGACTCAATGGACATGAATTTCAATAAACTCCAGGAGAGAGTAGACAGGGAAGCCTGGCATGCTGCAGTCCATGGGGCTGTGAAGAGTCAAACAGGACTTAGTGACTGAACAAACAGCAAAAGGTAGCTTAGTGCAATGGTTCTCAAACTCCCAGTGCATTAGACTTATCTATGGAGCTTGTAAACATGCAGACTATTGACCACCTTCCCTGGGCTTCTCACCCATAGATCTGCAGTTGGGGCTAGGAATTTGCATTTTTCATGAGCACTCCCAGCTGATTTTAATGCAACAGGGTCACACAACAAATTCCACTTAGGAAAACACTGATTTACAGGGGCTGTCAGCAAAGGAAGCCCTTAGATCAATCTGTTGTGATGAGCACTGGGCCAAGAATGTAGTTCTTTATCAAGAACTGCAGAAGGAAGTCTACATGATCCCCTCCCACTAGTTGAGCAATGCCTTGCACCTGAGCAGCTTTCTTCAGCAAGCAGTCTTCCTATAGTCTCCAATTATATGCATTGTTGTTGGGAGGGGCTATTCCAAGTAAAAAGAAGACACCTGCCTTCCTTCCATCAGGGTCACACTGATGAGCTCAGCTGGGAAATTCCAGTGACAGAGAGAAACAGTGGATTGTGATATCATTCAGGGCCAGTCTGTCCACATCTCTCCACCCACAGCCCCTGATTCCCAGGTGGTCATATGTGTGTGTTAGTCAGCTGTGTCTGACTCTTTGTGATCCCATGGACTATAGCCCACCAGGTTCTTCTGTCCGTGGAATTCTCCAGGCAAGAATACTGGAGTCGGTAGCCATTACCTTCTCCAGGGAATCTTCCTGACCCAGGGATCGAACTGAGGTCTCCCGCATTGCAAGCAGATTCTGTACCATCTTAGCCCACCAGGGAAGCCCCTCCAGGTGGCCATATTGAGTACCATATCCTGCCCACAGCTGACTAAGCCAAGGATGGGCACCTGAACCCAAGGCAAGTGTTTCTCAGGTGAGTTAGGACATGAACTGGCATGTAAAAAGATGGGCCAGGCAATCAGATTACCTCCCTTGGGAATTTGTTGGGAAACATGGAAAACCCAAAGCAGTTATCAGTCGGTGATAGTTTATCAAAGTGTCATGTCGTAGTAAGAAAGGCTGGGGAAGCTATGATGAACTGTGAGTAGATAAAGGAAGCTGGTCACTAGGGAAAGGAAAGCAGAGCAGATATTCAGAGAGAAAAGGAATTTCAAGAAAATTTGAGAAGTGAGAAAAATGAGAAGAGCACCAGGTGAAAATAGATTGTAAATGCTCTCCAACTCAAGGGACATGGAGCCTTACCTTGAGCAAGTTTGAGCAAAACACCCATAAACAATGAAAAGGGACCAAACTTAGACTGAATGTTTAGGTCCCCTAAAATTCACATGTTCAAACCTGATCTCCAGTGTAATGGTATTAGGAGGTATGGCCCATGGGAGGCAATTAGGTCAGAGGGTTGAGGGAAGGGGGTCTCATGAATGGGATTAATGCCCACAGGGAAAAGGCTCCAGAGAGCAGCCTCACCTCCTTCCACAATGTGAGGACAAAAAGACAGCCATCTGGGCACCAGAAAGTGAGCCCTCACCAGACACTAACTCTGCCAGTGCAGATCTCGGACTTCCCAGCTTCCAACCAGAGAAATAAGCTGCTATTTATAAGCCATCCAGTCTATGGTACTCTTTTTTATAAGGGCCCCACATTCTCAGACAAACATTTAATGAATTCTTCCTGTATGCAAGATACTTGCTGAGTGTTCTTTCTCATTTTGCAGTCACAATAGCACTAAAATATGCATTGTAGTGCTTACCTGTTCTATTTTATTACCTTTCTTTTATTTTTTAATTTAATTTTTTATGCTTTTTTTTGACCACCCTGTGCAGCATGTGGTATCTCAGTTTCCTGACCAGGAATTGAATTCATGCCCCCTGAAGTAGAAACACAGACTCCCAATCACTGGATGGCCAGGGAAGTCCCTATCACTCTTATTTTAAATATAAGGAAAATTAATAAATTGATTTCCTTTGTGCTGTCCAATATGCTAGCCCCCATATGTGGCTCTTAGGCACTAAAACTTTGGCTAGTCCAAACTGAGATGTGCTATAAGTATAAAATTCACACCAAATTTTGAAATTTAGTAAAAAATTTTAAAAGGATGTAAACTCTCTATTCATTCTTGATTGAGAACACATTGAAATGATATTTTTAGATATATTAGATTAAATAAAATATCATATTAAAAATAATTTCACCCTTTTTGTTTTTTTACTTTACATGGAGTTACTAGAAAATTAAATGTTATATACCTGATTTGCATTTGTGAGTCACATTGTATTTCTTTTGGATAGCACTGTTTTAGCCTGTTGGCTTATGAGACAAAAAAATAATGATGCATGAAAAGGAGAAAAGTGTAATGGGGTCACACTCACCAGTCCTCACTTTGGAAAGTAACTTCAACAAAACTGACCAAGTGCCTTGTGGGAATTTCCATGTAGCCACCACAGTTCTTCCTCTCCCTAAATAAGCGTGCCTTCCCATATCAAGAAGCAGAGTCTGACTCTCCTCCCTTGAATCTGGGCTGGCCTTACGACCATCTTTGACCAACAGAACATGGTGTCAGTTTTGAGAGTAGCTGTTAAGAGGCCTGGCAGCTTCCACTTGCACTTTTATTCTTGGAAGCCACCATCACGCTATAAAGAATTGTAATTACTGAATGGATGGATAGAGGCCAGGTGGAGGAGCACGTAAGAGTCAGACAGATGAGCAAGGCTTTCTAGGACCTTCCAGCACAGCCAAAGTGACCGGCAGAATACAGCCTAACTAGGAGAAGGCAATGGCACCCCACTCCAGTACTCTTGCCTGGAAAATCCCATGGGTAGAGGAGGATGATAGGCTGCAGTCCATGGGGTCGCGAAGAGTCAGACACGACTGAGCGACTTCAATTTCACTTTTCACTTTCCACTTTCATGCACTGGAGAAGGAAATGGCAGCCCACTCCAGTGTTCTTGCCTGGAGAATCCCAGGGATGAGGGGAGCCTGGTGGGCTTCCGTCTATGGGGTCACACAGAGTTGGACATGACTTAGCAAGTGTCCCAGCTAATGCCATGTAGCACAAATTACCCCGTCAAACACAGCCCAAAGGACCAACCATGAGAAATAGTAAGTTACTGTCGTTCCAAGCTGCTAAGCTTTCAGGTGGTTTGTTACATAGCGATAGATAAAGTGTAGTTTCTGCTGGCACCACCCTGAAATAGACCCTGGTAGGACAACATAACTAAGGATGTCTCCCACCTTCGATGAACTTATGGTCTAAGAGAGAAATCATATACATGTATACAAAAATAAGTTTAGTATGGGATACAGAAACCAAAGTGAAAGTCGTTCAGTTGTGTCCAACTCTTTGCGACCCCATGGATGGTAGCCCACCAGACTCCTCTGTCCACGAGGATTCCCCAGGCCAGAATACAGGAGTGGGTAGCCATTGCCTTCTCCAAAGCATCTTCCCAACCCAGGGATCGAATCCAGGTCTCCCGCNAATCATATACATGTATACAAAAATAAGTTTAGTATGGGATACAGAAACCAAAGTGAAAGTCGTTCAGTTGTGTCCAACTCTTTGCGACCCCATGGATGGTAGCCCACCAGACTCCTCTGTCCACGAGGATTCCCCAGGCCAGAATACAGGAGTGGGTAGCCATTGCCTTCTCCAAAGCATCTTCCCAACCCAGGGATCGAATCCAGGTCTCCCGCATTGCAGGCGGATTCTTTACAATCTGAACTACCAGGGAAGCCTATAGGAACCAAGGGGATAGGCATTTTAAGTTGAATATGGTTGTTGAAGCACCCCACACAGAACATCACACGGCTTGGAACTAGGGCCTTCTCGGCCCATGCCTGCTAAATAAACTCTCTCTGCTGGTTTACAGCAGGTCCCAGGGTTTCAGGCTTAGTCTTCCAGTGACTGCCTTCATGTATTGAATCTCTTACAGCCCTTTTCATCCCGGCTCAAGCGCGATGAGGAGGGAGGTAGCCACTCCAGTTAGTTTTCCTGGCTCGCCTTAAAAAGAAGTCCGCACATCATGCCTCTGCTGTTCCTAACAGCACAGCCAGAGAGAAAATAAGCTGCAAATAACAGGGAAAATCACACAGATAGTGGACTCTTTGTTTGTTTCTTCAGTTGCCAAGTCATGTCTGACTCTTTGCGACCCCATGAGCTGCAGCACACCAGGCCTCCTTGTCCGTCACCATCTCCCAGAGTTTGCCCAAGTTCATGTCCATTGAATCGGTGATGCCATCCAACCATCTCATCCTCTGTTGCCCTCTTTTCCTTCTGCCTTCAATCTTTCCCAGCATCAGGATCTTTTCCAATGAGTTGGCTGTTCATATCAGGTGGCCAAAGTATTGGAGCTTCAGCTTTGTAAGTGAACTCTTGCAAAGTTTTCATTCTTCACTGGGCTAGGTTTCTGACAGCTCCTGAAATGCAGTCAACAAGATCACACAGGGGGCTTACAATCTCCACTTTCATTTCCAACAATGGTGCTGACCTCTCTTCTGCTTCTGTTCACTTCTTTTCTGCTTCACCTCTCTTCTGCTATCAAGCGTCCTCTGGGTCATTTTCCCCATTGAAGTCTGAAGGTGACATCCAGGCACAAATAGGTGTTGTCTCAAGTTGGCCATTTGCATCTCTGGAGCCTTCATGCCTGGATGACACCCACTTGATTAAGCATTTGCCCCTTGTGGGCTCAGAGTCCCTCATTTACATTTCCCCACAATAGTGAATGGCTTACAAGCTATTGAAATACAGTTGCTAAACTGCTAGTAATTCAGCCAGAAAACAGCCCTTTAAGGTTTGGAACTGGAGTGTTTCTGAGAGCTCTACACTCCTAGCCATCCATGCTGTGGACCACCAGCAAGGAGTGAGAAAACCAAGAGCATCACCCCCTCACCTAGGACAGACACTTTGCTGGCCCCTCCCCACCCAGCCCAGGGCTTCCTCAATAAACCCCCGAAGAAAGGATTTAGCAGTTAAAATCAAACTGACAAAGCAGAGTCACTGTTTAAATTCTATGTTGAGTCAGTGCATGAGACAAAAATCACATATGATCATAATTATCCTTCAGCATCCTTTAGTGCTTGTGAATAGAGCAGACATTGTTTTGTGTTTGCAACCCTTGACAGTAAATCTTATAACCACTGGATGTTCAAGACCTTTGAGATACAAATGAAAGGCGAGAACAAAAGTAAAGTTTGTACGTAGATGTCTATTTCCAAAATACTTTACCTAGAAGACAACTGCACAATTTTCACTCACCATTATTCTTTTTCACACGTTTCTAGTAGGGAACGGGGGATTGGGTAGAGAATAATAATAAAAAAGCAATCAATGCTTGTGACTGTCAGATACGGTTCTGTCTTATATGGGTTGGTTCATGCAGTTTTTACTATACGAGGAAGCACTATCCCTATTTTACAGAAGAAGAAATTGAGGCATACAGAGGTTGTAGAAATTATCTGAGATTTCTTACTAGAACATGACACCTTTCTCAAGAGTAGGTGGTATAATGAAGGAAAAGTAGGATTTCAATAAATGGAACTGAGGAATAAACCATAAGGGTATTTGGAGTGGAAGGCACTGCATGAGCAAAGGAACAGAGGTTCAAAAATACAGGGCAGGTACTGGGAATGTTCTTTCGTGTCTGGAGCAAAAGATGAGTGAGATCTGGAATGGGAATCTGAAGCTGGAAACCAGGGGTAATGGCTTATTTTATGTGTCAGCTTGATAGGGACATGGGTGCCCAGATATTTGGTCCACTATTATTCTGGGTCTTGCTGTGAGGGTATTTAGATGAGATTAACATTTAAATCAGTGGGCCTTGATGAAAGCAGATTGCCCTCCCTAGCATGGGTGAGCCTTACTCAATCAGTTGAAGGCCTGAGTAGACTAAAAGAATTGGCTTCCCCCAACTTGCCAGAGAATTCTCCAGCCTCCTGCCTTTGGGCTTCATCTGCAACCTCAGCTCCTCCTCGGTCTACAGCAGACAGCCTTCAAACAAATTGCAGCATCAACAACTCCCCTGGATCTCCTACCTGCTGACCCATCCTGCCCATATTGGACTAGCCAGCCTCCACAAGCACCGATTTCCTGTAACACAGCAGTTTCTGTAGATACACATCCTATTGGTTCTGTTTCTTAGAGGAAATTGTGGGAGAGTCATAGAACTTGAGATCTGGAAGGAACCCTTAACCCCCTCTCTCATTAGAACAACAGAAGAGAAAGAACACCACATCTTAGGGAGTTTCAGTGGCCAGTGCACCCCATGCAGAGAGATGTGGAGCAGGAAGCTCTTGGCTCAGAACTCCTTGCCCATCCCTCTTTGCTACAGTGTTCTATCTCCTTTGAGTCACACACAGGATGCAGGTGGGGTTCATGAAGGTTTAGAGCTCTCCTGTGAACTCCCTGCTACATCCCCTGCTTTTTTTCTCCAAACACAATGTAATATTGGTGTTGGCTGCGAACGTGCCATGCCACAGCCCCATCTGTCGCCATCCTTGCTCTTGCTGTCCGGCACCTTACAGATGGGCTGTTCCCAAGAGCGGACCAGGAGCCAAGTGGGACAAGCAGGCCCCTCTTCCAGCACTGACTGTCTCCTCTCTTGGCACTACTTTGGGATTTCCCATTCCCCTCCCTACTGCATTTCCTGCTTAGAGTAACTTTTTCCCCTAAGTCAACTCAGCTGTTCTCTGATTCAGGCAAAACTAGAAAGGCAGGGAAAAATGAAAACTGATCAGAACTATTTTGCTCTATTGTTGACACTACAGAAACACTAAATGATGACCTAATTCTGTACCTTACCCACTCTGTCCTTATCTCGCAGTCCTGAGTATTGAGTGTTTTGTTGCATTGTTCAAAGATTCCTTTAATCAAGTTCAAATTGACACCTCCCTGATGGACTAGACAGGAGCAGGGAGCATTGTGGCCCTTGTACATTGGCCACTCTGGGCACCCAGTATGAATATTTTGAGTATGAGACATCTCAGCATCGTCCACAGCTTGCCTTGCCCACACATTCAATCTACTTGTCCACCCCACTGAAAATCCTTTCCTCCAGCCAAACTGGCCTTTTGATTGTTCCCTGAACTTGCCTTCTGTTTTTCCACCTTGAAACCTTTGCCCCCACCACCTGCCCCCATGGAATGTCCTCCCCACTTCTCTCCACCTAGCCAAATCAGATTCATTTCACTCTTATTCAACACCAAAGGCAGGTGGGCATTGGGCCAACACTTTCCCATGTGTTATCTCATCCTGCAAGGCCCAGCATAAAATTCTTCTTATCTGTGAAGCTCTTTGGGGCTCTCCCAACTGGAAGTGACCACTTCCTCCTTTCTCTTACACTCATTGTCTGTACTACTCATTTGGCACTTAATACATCCTAGTACTTTATAATTAATCATTCATTCACTCATTCATTTATTTAAACAACTATTTACTGAGTAACTATTATTTTCTGGGTCCTGTGCCCCTCCTAGCTAAGCTCAGCTGAAGAGGATATCTTGGTTGTCCCCATGAAATTCAGGTCTAGCAATGAAAACCAAAACATAAGGAGAGGATTGTCATGCGAGTTCAGGTTCAGACTGCCTGTGTGATCTCTATCCAGGTTGAGCCTTGGTGAATCAGCAGAAGTCATCTCAGTGAAGATGGGGAGACAGCATATTTTCAAAAAAGACAAAAGAACAGGGTCCCAGAGCTGAGGAGTGGACAAGTGTGTAGGAATCTACAAGCAGCAACTTGTTGCTCGAACAGAGAATGTTGCTAAAGTATAGAATGATAGAATGTGCAAGATATAGTGGGAGGGCCTGGAATTCCAGGCTTAGATGTTCTGATTCATCCTGAAGGTCATGGTGTGCCACTGAGGATCTTAGGCAAGGGACAGACTCAAGATTTGTGGTCCAAGATCACTGTGACTACAGTGTGAAGAATGGATCAAACCAGGGAGAGCTCTGAAGCCAAGAGCTGTGAGGAAGGTGTGGTAAGCTGCTAAGTCACTTCAGTTGTGTCTAACTCTGTGTGACTCCATAGACAGCAGCTCACCAGTCTCCCCCGTCCCTGGGATTCTCTAGGCAAGAACACCGGAGTGGGTTGCTATTTCCTTCTCCAGTGCATAAAAGTGAAAAGTGAAAGTGAAGTCACTCAGTCGTGTCTGACTCTTAGCGACCCCATGGACTGCAGCNAGAAGGGGACGACAGAGGATGAGATGGCTGGATGGCATCACTGACTCGATGGGCCTGTGTCTGAGTGAACTCCAGGAGCTGGTGATGGACAGGGAGGCCTGGCGTGCTGCGATTCATGGGTTCACAAAGAGTCAGACACGATTGAACTGAACTAAACTCTGATATAACTGATGTCCTTATAAAAAAGGGATCTTTGGACAAAGACATGAGTTCTGTAAGAGTACCATGTGAAAAGACACAGGGAGTAGATGGCCATCTACAAGCCACGGAACACCTGAGGCTACCAGAAGCTACGAAAGAAGCCTGGAACAGGTTCATCCCTATAGCCTTCAGAAGGTGCACAGCACTGCCAATATTTGATTGGAGACTTCTGACCTCCAGAAATCTGAAATGATAAATGTCCACTGTTTTAAGCCACACAGTTTGTAGTACTTTGTAAAGGCAATCCTAGGAAGCTAGCATACCCCCATTACATTGTTGAAGAAAAAAGGATAGAAGCCTCCATTGAGTCTTCCCCTCCATCACCATCTCTACCCCTCGTCTGGAGCTTTATACAGTAAGTCAGAAACTCTGTTCATTCCACCTGCAAGACACCTCTGCCAACCACCCCTTATCTTTATTTCTCCTGCTACCATCTTGGGTCAAGTCACCATGATATCGCCAGAATCATTCCTACCTAGCCTTCCTGCCTTCATAACAAGTCCTGCCAATCTACTCCCCAAATTTCAGCCAGAATCATCTTTCAAAGGGCAAATCTGAGATGTCATTTTCCTGCTTAAAACCCTTAAAAAAATTTGGTTTTGGCTGTGCCTTGTGGCCTGCAAGATCTTAGTTTCCCAACCAGCGATCAAACCCATGTCCCCTGCATTGGGAGCACAGAGTCTTAACCACTGGACCACCAGGAAAGTCCCTAGATATTCTTCCTTGCTCTGAGAATAAAGTTGAATCTTCCTAAAGGGCTCAGAAGTCACATGGTAACATGGCCCCAGCTCTCCTCTCTGTCCCATCTCTTGCCAGTATTATTCTCCAGCTATACCAAGCTTCCTTCTCTTTCTTAAACATGCCAGATTCTATCTGGCCACCACCACATACACATAATCTCTTCACGACAGCAGCTAAACTCTTTACACAAGAGCTGAGGCTGAACACCTGGATAAAAAACAACTGGGACCAAACCTGCACTCTTTTCCTATCCTCCAACTTCCCCCTCAACACCCCCTGCAAAAAAATCCTGAAAATTCTCAGGAGATCATAGTTGAGTGAATGGTTGTCTGATTTCCTCCAAATGTCCCCCGGGGGTGGGGAGAATTTTTCTGATTACCCTTTGTCATTCTGAAATCTCTCCTGCTCTAATTTAATTTCATCCCCTCTTGTTAGTCTTTTCAGACATAAAGAATAATTTGTCTTTATTCTTTGCATTAAATCACTGCTCATACTTGAAGTCAACAATTAAACCATCCATTTACTGTCTCTTCTCCAAAGAGAACAAATTTGGTTCCTTAACTATTTTCTTACTGAATCCATTCACTCTCCTCCAACCTTAATTCCTTCAGGTCATTTTAATCTCTTTCTCTCTCTTTCTCTGAATCCTCTAGTTCAAATGGATGGACTAGAACTGAAAATGAATCATAAAACCAGGAAAGTCTTTCCTAAGATAGATGAGGTGTCCATGGCAGAGCAAGAAAAACAGTCTCTTCTGCATAGGAATGTCCACATGGTTCAATACAGTTCATGACCAACCCAGGGGTGCACACGTCATCATGTTGACTAGAGAGGACGTAATCGATCAGAAGGTCCATTGACCTTGCAGAGTTGCCAGCTGATTTCAAAAGCCCCAGAGGAGATAAGCATGACCATCTGGGAAGACTGTTGATTCAACTGGTGTGTAGTTTAAGGGGAGTGTGCATGGTGGGTCATCATCCCACTGTCTTTGAGTCAGTAGCCTAAAGCCAGTATCATGGTCAAAACATGGATAAGTGACCCTAAGTGCACACAGACACACACACACACACACACACACACACACACACAGCTCAACCCTGAGGGTCAACAGTGGACATTAGTAGCCCAGGGCCAGGAACTCATTCTTAGTGGTTCATTTGTGGGAGTATCACATTCAGCATGTCAGTACTGTTTGGGCAGCTACATCTGAGGCAAAAGAAATGCCATGCCAGCCCAACAGAAGTAATTGGACTGCCAGGCTGCTCTCCTGGAAAGGAAAAAGGGGACATCTGGTCAACTCCAGGCATGGGTGGAAGGTCAGAGATTTTTCAAGGGGAGAAACAAGGCCAGGGTCTATGGAAGTCCCATCTGAGGTCAAGGCATCCACCGGGACAGCACTGCCAGCTCTGCCTGGTCCTAAGCACCAGAGAAGCACTTAGAAAGTTTTAACAAAGTCACTGTAAAGTGTTTGTGTATATGTGGGGGGGGGTGGGGGGGGAGGCTAGGTTCTTCTGCAAGTGGGGGTTCTGACAGGGGTCCCTTTTACCTGGGTGTAAGAGAAATACTAGCTTGAATTCAGGTTGGCTTGACATCACATTCCCAGTCCTCACCTCTATACAATGTTGGGAATCATACAAAACTCCTTATTTATCTTTTTTTTTGGGGGGGGGGGGGAACTAGGCCTTCATTGCCGTGCGTGGGCTTCCTCTAGGTGCGATGTACAGTTGCCTCATTCTGGGGGCTTCTCTTGTTGAGGAGCAGGGGCTCTGGGGTGCGCAGGCTTCAGGAGCTGCGGCACGCAGCCTCTACAGTGCAGCGTCAGTAGCTGTGGAGCACAGGCTTAGTTGCCTCACAACATGTGGGGTCTTCTTGGACTAAGGATTGAACCAATGTCCACCGCATTGGCAGGTGGATTATTAATCATTGGACCACCAGGGAAGTCCCTCAATTGCATTTTTACTGACAAAGTTAAAATTTAAAGTTTTAGATAATGAAGATACAAATGTGAACAGACCTCCCGCTTTGCCCCCTTTCTCCTTTGTCCTATCAAATGTTATTTCTGTCCTGCAACTGTGACTGGTCTTGACAACCTTGCCTTCTCACTAGGTCCTGCCTCCTTTTCCTCCAATACTCCCCTTTATTCACCCTGCTGTTGGTGAGACCATCTCATAACTTAGGAGCTGGGCACAAGGCACTAACGCTTCCTGGCAGTGTGGGGCTAGAATGGGGAGCTTGTAGGGCTGGATTTGTTGAGCTAAGCCAGAGTCAGGTAGAGACTAATTGGGGCAGGGCAGGGCCTGGAAGAACAAATTGAAGATTAGGGTTGTTTAATGCGTCCATTTCCAAGCAGTGAATTAACTCTGAGGGAGGGACCATGCCTTTTATATTCTCTTATCCCTTCATTCCTTGAACAATACCTATCACCATTCATGTGCTAATAAATGAAAGGACAAAAAGATGAATGCTTGAAAAGCCCTGCCTTTGCCTGTTGAGATTGGCTCAGAATTTGGGACAGGCTTGACCTTGAGTTAAAACCACCTGCAGATCCACCTGCAAGAAGTAGTGAAACCAGTAAGAGGAAGCAGATCTGAGATTAAGGATCCCCTTCTCCCATACCTCAGAAGAATTTCCTTAATTCAACATTTTAAGAGTTCAACTTGTGACTCAGTGTTGCCCTCATGACACCACCGTTACTCCTCAATAACAACAGTGTTGCCCAGGGAGAACCCTGCCCCTATCAGGGACCCAACAATCCCTAGGGTTCCCTTTGAACCTCATCAGTGTCCCTGTGAGCACTTTTGAATTGTGAAACAAATAAGTGGGTCACTGTTACTTTTTAAAAACTTCTCAAGTGAGTTTCTCCCCCCTCCAATAACTATAAAATTATGTCCCATCTGAGCTACTCAGGGGATTTATTCATTGCTGTTTGCAGTCATCCAAGCATCCTTGTTTCAAATAATTAACAGCTCCCTCAGAATGCTTACCTTTGCAAAATACTGCATGCTCATTTGAGCATAAAGAGGCTCCTGATAGAAATACCAAAATCACCTTTGAATATTGGATAATTTATGGATATGTTCATACCCTTCACTAAGCTCTAGGTGACAGCTTCGCATGCAATTAGCAAAACAAAACAAAACCTGACCTCCAATGTGTGGAAAAAGGCATATTGAATAAGCCTATCTCACAGATGGTGATGCCTGGTACCTTTCAGCTGAGAGTGGTTATGTGGAAGGGAGTGTCATTAGAGAGGAAGCCCAGGAATTATGACGGCAACTGCTGCCAGCTGGGTTAGGAAAACAAGATTTAAAACCCAGTGCTGAGTTTAGGCTAGAGGAAGATCAGACACCAGAGCTGGGGCAGAAACCAACCTTGCATTCTTGGGATAATTGTCGTGATATGTAGACCTTCATATGTGCTGCTGGATTTGGTTTACTATTATTTCATTGACTACTGATTCTTTTGGTCTTGTTTTTACTTCTTTTGTCTAGCCTGTGTATTCTTGCTTGTATGATGTGTCCTTATCATCAAAATGGTAGGAATCCAAGGACTGAGATCATAGCTGGATTAAGAAGCCATCTAACTTGGCAGTTGTCTGGAGCACCACCTAGAGGAGGACCTGGAGTACAAAGTACAATAGCAAGTAACTCACGGTTCTGTAGGCCACTTCTTCTATCATTTGTTCTCAAATTTCAATATGTGAAAAATCACCTACAGTGCTTATGAAAACACAGAGTCTTGGGTCCAACCCAGTTTCTGATTTAGTAGGTCTGGGATGAGGCTCAGGATCTGCAGTTCTAACAAACACCCATGTGATGCCGATATTGATGGTTCATGAATCACACTTCTAGCAGGACTCTTTCACATAACTGGCTAATAGTCAATTTTTCAGTCTCCCTCTGAAATACACAGAACCTTGCAAGAAAAAAACAAACAAACAAAAAAAAACCCTCTCATGCCTTAAAACAGTAACACCACTAACAATGGGACACATTCATTATTCAGATATTTATTTCTAAATACTATTCTCCAACTCAGTGAAGCAGGGATCCTTGAGGAAACAGTTAACGCTAGAGCTGGGATAGAGAAACTACAAGACGAGCGTGGAGTATTTTGTAGTGCACAGAAAGTAAGGAAGTGCAACAAAAAAGGATGGAAACATATCAAAACTGCACAAATAATACATGAGTTTATAATGACACAATTAAGTGAGTGAGTAAATAAATAATAGGGATGAGGGGTAACTTCCTTACAGAAAAATCTAAATAATATATGTGCATATTTGCCCCTCCAGGAGATAAAACTTAATTACCCTCTCTCTCCTTGAGTATGGGATACCTTGGGAGATTTATCAACTCCCAAAGAATATAGAAACTTTGTAGTGGAGAAATATGGCCAGCACCGCCATAAACAATTGATCCATATCAGCATCACCAGTGATAAGTTATGCTGCCAGCATGCGCCCCAGTATGGTGCCATGAGAAGGGCACCTCACCTCTGTGGTTTCTCCCCAAATCCAGTAACCCCAGTTTGATCATGAGAAAAGGTCAGACAGACCCACACTGAAGGCACAGACTGGGAGAAAATACTCACAAATTGTATGATTGCTGAAGAAAATTTTCCCCAGAATATGTAAGAACTCTCAAAACTCAGTAAGAAGACAACCTGGATCGTTATAGAAAGCATATTAGTGGCTTCCTGGGAGCAGGAGGATAAAGATAGTGGAGAGGGGCAGGAAAGAGCAGTCACCGAGAGGGACAAGAAAACCTTGGGATGACAGATACTTACCGTCTTGATTGTAGTCAGAACTTCACAGGAGTATATGGTACACTTTCAATATGTACAGCTGAAATCAGTCCTGATGACCCTTCCCTAACTGCTCATAATTGTCCAGAAGACACAAGGGGTGAGGGATGTTGTCTCACTGCTGCGCTGCTGCTGCTGCTAAGTCGCTTCAGTCGTGTCCGACTCTGTGTAACCTCAAAGACGGCAGCCCACCAGGCTCCCCCGTCCCTGGGATTCTCCAGGCAAGAACACTGGAGTGGGTTGCCATTTCCTTCTCCAATGCAGGAAAGTGAAAAGTGAAAGTGAAGTCGCTCAGTTGTGTTCAACTCTTAGCCATCCCATGGACTGCAGCCCACCAGGCTCCTCCATCCATGGGATTCTCCAGGCAAGAGTACTGGAGTGGGGTGCCATTGCCTTCTCCATTGTCTCACTGGTTATACCCAATTGCCCATCACACCTCCTCGACATACCACATGACTGGGAAAGCAAGGCAACCAGCATTGATTGAGTAGTCATTATGTTCCTGAAACTTCCACACAATAAATTTTACTTATGCTCACAGCAACTCTGAGAAGAAGGTGATAATACTGGTACCTTCCATATCAGAAACATGTTGCTGTATGACTTGCCTTATCTTACAGATAGTCCATAATAAAGAAGGGATTCAAAGCAGTTTGTTTAAAACTCAGGGGTAGGGACTTCCCCAGTAGTCCAATGGTTAAGAATCTGCCTGTCAATGCAGGGCACATGGGTTCTATCCCTGGTCCAGGAAGAGTCCACTTGCCAAGGGGCAACTAAGCCCACACACCACAATTACTGGAGCCTGCGTGCCCTAGAATCTGCATTCCAGCAGGAGAAGTCACCACAATGAGAAGCCTGAGCACTGCAACTAGAGAGCAGCCCCCACTCACTGCAGCTAGAGAAAGCTCATGTGCAGCAATGAAGACCCGGTGCAGCCAAAAATAAAATAAATAAGCAAAAATTTAAACCCAGGGATAGGTGGTAGATGGGTAAAAACTTGTGTAACTGTGTTTTTGTAAATTTCTTTAATCTTTGGTGAATAACCTAATGCTGTGTAGTTACAAGTGAAAGAAAAATCAATGAAACACAAAAATGAAAATACAATTTTTAAATAAAAATTAATATATTGTTTACTTAATATATCAATGCTTTGTTTTGAAAATAAAGAAGACCTCTTTTCATAGCATTTGTATTGCATTTTTATTTAAAATTGATGTTCTCTTTCCAATTCTGTTAGATGAGTGTAGAAAAATATTAAAGCAAATTAGACCTGACTCGGACAGATAAGTTGGTTGACTTGAGTTTGAGCAAGCTCTGGGAGTTGGTGGTGGACAGGGAAGCCTGGCATGCTGCAGTCCATGGGGTCGCAGAGAGTTGGACACAACTGAGCAACTGAACTGAACTGGGTGGGGCAGCTACACGACTCTGTCTGGCCCCAATTCTTATTTGAGTGTTGGTTTGGAAGAAAAGAGAGGAAAGTGAGAGGTTTTTGTTGCATCTGATAGCCCTGCTCTTGCTGAGGCTTCCACCTGCCTGGATTTCTGAAGTCTCCTTTTTGGATCCTCCAGTCAGGTGTCCTGTCTGTTGGGACAATCATACCTCCAGAATCACTGATGCCTAACCATTTCCCTAAACCATACCTGGGGATTGCTGTACCCAGAGACACTGTGGTTAACCACTGGATTGGCTAAATCTCTCTTCTCTATTCACTGGGTCAATTATCAGGCCATCTTTCCTGGATTTCTCTGAGTGACCACGTGTGATGCTGACATGTACTGACATTCACAACTCCCACAATCACAGACTCGTTTCCTACTTTCTTTCTGTCTTCCCTAGCTCACTGTCTGTGCTGTTCTCGATCGTGTCCAACTCCTTTGCAACCACATGGATTGTAGCCCACCAGGCTTCTCTGTCCATGGGATTTCCCAGGCAGGAATACTGGAGTGGATTGCCATTGCCTCCTCCAAATCTCCTCTAGTTTTCACAGTCTTAACTGGCCTCCCAGCCTCCATTCAGAGTGATCTTTCCAAAACGCAAATCCTGTCATGCCATTTCCCACTCCTAGCTCTTCACTGATGCTTCCTTACCCCAGGCTAGTGCCTAAGCTCTTTGCCATCTACCTCAGACTGTCATCCTATCTTTATTTCCTGTCAGTCTCCGCACCCCAAACGGCCTCTGGTCTAGCCTCAGCAGCCACCCACCATTCTAGGAACAAGCCTCATCCTGTCAGGCCCCTTTCTTCCTCTGCCTGTCAGGCCCCTTTCTTCCTCTGCCGAGAAAGCCCTTTTCACTCCCTCTTTCTATGCAACTTTCACCTCGTAACTCGGAGGTCATCTTCTCCACAGTGGCCTTCCTGACTCTTCCAGGTGTCTTCTGCGTTCACCTGATGTAGCCCAAAGCAAAGCTCTGTTTCTGTATCTTACTCCTTCTGCAGACTGCGAAGTCCTCAAGATAGAAACTGATGGGTCTATCTTTGGGGAACCAGGGCTGGCCGTCTCCCAGTCTTACAGTTCTGTGATCCACATGCGTCATCTGTGTTCATGCCAAGCCCACCTGGGAGCCCCGTGCAATAGCTCCTGAGACCTCTGACCCATCCGGGAGCAACGCAGGCTGTGTGGGAGTGGTGGAGAGTGACTCACAGGGCACACCTCACCACAGACAACTGAAACTGCTCCTCAGAAGGCTTGCCATGAAATTCCTTCCGTGACCATGCTACAACCAGGGGCTTTTCTCTCTAGTTTAGTCCTGTCTGACTCTTTGTGACCCCATGGACTGTAGCCCACCAGGCTCCTCTGTCCATGGGATTTCCTGGGTAAGAATACTGGAGTGGGGTGCCATTTCCTCCTCTAGGGGTTTCCCCCCTTCTTCAAAGAACATCTGTTGTGTTGGCTCTTTTCCCCTCTGTTTTTATGTATGTATTTATGAATGCTGCTGTTGATAAGAGTTGATTTTAAGAATGTTAGCAGAACATAAGAGTACAAAATTGAAGTACTGTATCTCTTTTACACCTAGAAATGACTACTTTTAACTGTTTCTATTTTTAGTTTTTCTAGCGTTTAACCACCATGACTTTAACTTCTGATACTTAGATCTTTATTTCATGATTTATCCATCTAAGACAGTATCTGTTGATTCCTCGACATGAAATACGGTGAAATCAGCACACTTATTCCATAACCCACTTCCTTTTCCCATTCCCTCTCTCTTTTCTTGGTTTTTATGAGTCCTGATTTGAGTTCTTCTGATGATCATCATTAAATAATTTATCTAAACCTCTACATCTTGATCCAGCGAATTTGTGCATATTTACACACTTGCTTGTTATTAGAGGCACCTACCCTATCATCTGCTTCTCCCTTATTATCCACTCCCTTTTAGTCAAGGAAACATATTTTAGACATTCATAACATTTGAATATTATAGTGTATTTATAAATGAGTTTGCTTGGTCGGTGAGCTGATTTTCCTGTTCCTATTAAAACAGAAAACCAATAAATAGAATTCAAATATTGTGGCTATGTGACAATTACTCACTGTGACTGAGTTATAAGAAAGGGAAATGGAATAAACAATGATTTTGTTACTAACTGGAAAGGCATCTGGTCCTAGGAACTCTTCTAACTGTACATCTTTAATCACCTTTCAAAATAATGGCAATTGGTCTGTTCAAGTGTCCCTCGTCCTCTTAGCTCAGTGTTAGAAATATGTACTATGCCAGGAAGTCATCTTTTATCTCTAAATTCTTAAATCTGTTGCCACAGCCACAGAGTTGAATCTCTCTGTTTTGTTTTCTGTCTCTCTCTCTTTTATTTTTTTAACTTATTCAAGTTTCTTTCTTTTTTCAATTAATTTTTTTGGAGTGTAGTTGCTTAACAATGTTCTGTTAGTTTCTGCTGTTCAGCAAAGTGAATCTGTTTTATATATATATATATATATATATNCCTGGGTAAGAATACTGGAGTGGGGTGCCATTTCCTCCTCTAGGGGTTTCCCCCCTTCTTCAAAGAACATCTGTTGTGTTGGCTCTTTTCCCCTCTGTTTTTATGTATGTATTTATGAATGCTGCTGTTGATAAGAGTTGATTTTAAGAATGTTAGCAGAACATAAGAGTACAAAATTGAAGTACTGTATCTCTTTTACACCTAGAAATGACTACTTTTAACTGTTTCTATTTTTAGTTTTTCTAGCGTTTAACCACCATGACTTTAACTTCTGATACTTAGATCTTTATTTCATGATTTATCCATCTAAGACAGTATCTGTTGATTCCTCGACATGAAATACGGTGAAATCAGCACACTTATTCCATAACCCACTTCCTTTTCCCATTCCCTCTCTCTTTTCTTGGTTTTTATGAGTCCTGATTTGAGTTCTTCTGATGATCATCATTAAATAATTTATCTAAACCTCTACATCTTGATCCAGCGAATTTGTGCATATTTACACACTTGCTTGTTATTAGAGGCACCTACCCTATCATCTGCTTCTCCCTTATTATCCACTCCCTTTTAGTCAAGGAAACATATTTTAGACATTCATAACATTTGAATATTATAGTGTATTTATAAATGAGTTTGCTTGGTCGGTGAGCTGATTTTCCTGTTCCTATTAAAACAGAAAACCAATAAATAGAATTCAAATATTGTGGCTATGTGACAATTACTCACTGTGACTGAGTTATAAGAAAGGGAAATGGAATAAACAATGATTTTGTTACTAACTGGAAAGGCATCTGGTCCTAGGAACTCTTCTAACTGTACATCTTTAATCACCTTTCAAAATAATGGCAATTGGTCTGTTCAAGTGTCCCTCGTCCTCTTAGCTCAGTGTTAGAAATATGTACTATGCCAGGAAGTCATCTTTTATCTCTAAATTCTTAAATCTGTTGCCACAGCCACAGAGTTGAATCTCTCTGTTTTGTTTTCTGTCTCTCTCTCTTTTATTTTTTTAACTTATTCAAGTTTCTTTCTTTTTTCAATTAATTTTTTTGGAGTGTAGTTGCTTAACAATGTTCTGTTAGTTTCTGCTGTTCAGCAAAGTGAATCTGTTTTATATATATATATATATATATCCCCTCTTTTTTAGATTTCCTTCCCATTTAGGTCACCACAGAGCACTGAGTAGAGCTCCCTGTCTATATACAATAGGTTCTCATTAGTTGTCTCTTTTATACATAGTAGTGTATATGTCAATCCCAGTCTCCCAATTCATTTCACCCTCCTTTCCCTCCTTGGTA
Organism: Neotragus moschatus; assembly: GCA_006410615.1. Classification (NCBI taxonomy): domain Eukaryota; kingdom Metazoa; phylum Chordata; class Mammalia; order Artiodactyla; family Bovidae; genus Neotragus; species Neotragus moschatus. The sequence continues at coordinate 41,974 of SJYA01002078.1, forward strand.
TCCATAAGTTTGTTCTCTATATCTGTATCTCTATTCCACATATAAGCAGTATTATACAATATTTTTTTTCTCTTTCTGACTTACTTCCCTCTATATGATGGTCTCTAGGCTGATCCAGTTTATTCAGATTTCTTAAAGGTTTAACTGTTTTAAGGAACCAGCTTCTAGGTTTATTTAAACTTTTAAATGAATGTCATTAACTTAAATTTTAATAAATCAATAAATGAAAAATTAATTCATATTTAACGAAATTTTACCTTTATTTGTATAAATCTCCTCTTTCTAGTTTCCTCTGGTTTTATTGTTATTTCACAAGTTCTTTAAGAGAAATCCTTTGTTCTCTTAATTTTAGCCTTATTTCTTCAATTATAAGAAAATTGCAATAGGTCATAAACATTTTTCTCAGGACAGCCTTTGCTAAGTCATTGGTTTTAGTTTTACATTTCTCCTCTTTATTGCTTTTAAGCAATAAAAATTTCCCTTTTGATTTGTCTCATTAAGCCAAAGATTTTCTAGGTACATGCTTCTTAATTCTTAGGTAAAAAATTTTCTTCACCTTTTAATAATTTATTTTTAAAGTTATTATATAATAATCAGAAAATCTGCCTGGTTATATGTCAATTATATCTCAGTTTAAAAAATGAAAAAGAAATTTTGACTATAAAATTGCTACCTAAGGAACTCTATTTAAGGACGGAGGTTCAAGAGGGAGAGGATATATGCAGAGTTATGACTGATTCATATTGTTTTGTAGAAGAAACCAATACAACATTATAAAGCAATTATCCTCCAATTAAAGAAAAATTTTAAGAAAACTGTTCAACACCTTTTTTTTTTTTTTTGCTTACAAGTGACTGTAGTCTGTTTGCTAGAAGTAAATATAATCTTCAATGAATATAATTCAAAGACAGCTTTCATTGTTCCCAGTATAGGGTTTAATAACTAGTAAGCGATGGAGATTTCCCTGGTGGTCCAATGGTTAAGACTTTGTGCAGGTGCATGGGTTCAAAAAAAAAAAAAAAAACCTAGCAAGTGACAATTTTAAGGTTCATTTAGGCAAGCAAGGTGGATAGAACCAATTCTCTATTTAGCAAGCCTGATGGTCGCTTCATCCACATTGGTTCTTAGCCAAGGAATCTTGGCCTTATCCTTGACTCCTCTCTGTTTACATTCCAATTAGACAATCCTATTAGCTCTGCCTTTAAAATACATCCAGAATCCGACGACCTGCAGTGCCACCACGCTGGTCCACGCCCCTTCATCTCTCCCATTTGCATCAATAGGCTTTTATAGGTGTCCCTTCTGGCAGTCTCCCCCTTCACTGTATTTCTAGTACGGCAACATCGTGAACCTGTTAGAGATAAGAAAAGAATGTGCTTCTCTGCTCAGGACCCTTCAGTAGTTTCCTGGCCAGTTCGTGGAGGAGCCCTCATGGCAGATAGGGTCACTGGCCTCTACTTGTCAGGCTGGAACAGCAGGGAAACTTCCAGATGAGTGGGCAGCCAATCAGGAGAAGACGGTAAAGGCCCTACCCTAAGGTGTCTGTGCTGAGAAGCTAGAATGGGAGCTTTCTGAAATAAATAACCAAGGGACACTGATGGGAGCTGTTTATTGACAATCTAGTTGCTGGGATTAATGCCATTGTCATTTGGGTACGAAAAGGAAGTGTAACTCTCTTGGTTCAAGTATTTAAACTCAGGAATCATTTACGTCACAGTAAGTTTTTCATTTTGCCAGAAGCATCTGTGACTGTGCTTACGATAACACCATCTGATCAATGCAAATGTGTGGGTCCATCTTAGCTGTGCATTCTGTAAGCTGATCAGCGAGGCAGCCTTTGTTCCAGCTGACCACATGAAGTGGCAGCAGGCTTTCTCTGTCCCTCTGCTGGGTTGGAGGATGGCCACTCTTTATTTTCCTTGGAAGAGCACGTCACCTGATACCACACACACCGGGATGAACACAAGAGGCCTTTATCTTAGTTACCCGATCACAGTCCAATGCAACTTTCATTACTTGATTGGCTGCAAGAGACAGGAAGGGTTTTCCAAGGAAGCCTCCAATATAACAACACTCTTGGGAATCCAACAGCCTTTGTAGCTGGGGCACTGGCCCTCCCTATGGAGAGAGAGACCAATGTCATTTTTTACCTAAGAAACCTCACCCTGGTGTGTGTGAGAGAGAGAGAGAAAGAGAGAGAGAGAGACACTCCTGGGATTTATATAGTTTATCCTCTCTTTTTACACCTTAAAAATATTTTAGAAAGGAACTTCTCCACAATGTGTCTTGGGCTGTTTCCTGTCCCCATTTCCCTGCACAAACACAGAGTTGCTTCTGTGAATAAAACCCAAATTGTCCCAGAAAGCATAGCCCAACAAGCCCAGGAACCTTGGCCAGCGTATCAGCCGTCTGGTTCACTCAGGAGGGAAGGAAACCACGCATCTATTGAGCATTGACTGTGAACTAGACACTTTGCGTATTTACTTACCCAAAGCTTTAAACCTTATTGTCCCTATCATAGGATGACACACGGAGATTCAGGGGGTTATAGGAAATCCCATTGCCCCCTCCTTAGTCTGAGCTCCCCCCACACCCACCTCTGACCTGGATTCTTATAATTACTTTCTGGCTGATTTCTCCACTTCAAAATCTTATCACCCTGCAGCCAGAATAAAGTTTTCAAAATGCACATCTGATCAGAGACATATACATACTCTTTACCTCCACTCTCCCTGCTAAAAATCTCCCTTGTCATCTCATGCTCTTGGCAAAAAGACCAGGTCCCCTGGGGTATCTGACATAGCCCTGCACAGTCTGTGTCCTCCTCTCTCAGCCTCATCTTCTCCTGCTTTTTCCTTCACCCTCTGGGTCCTAAACCAGCTCTGTAATGTGCCCTGGGGACACAGGGCTGAACAGGGCCCATGCCCTTCCCTCAGTGCAAGGTGGAGACAACACCCAGACAGAGGTGTGGAGCACACTGCACCAGCTTAAGGGGTGACTGCTCTGTGGACACGGAGTGGGAATTAATGATGCTGTCGAGTAGAGTGGTGTAGGTGGGATGTGTTACGTGCCTGCTCAGTCATGTCCAACTCTTTGCAACCTCATGGACTATAGCCCCCCAGGCTCCTCTGTCCCTGGGATTCTCCAGGCAAGAATACTGGAGTGCATTGCCATTTTCTCCTTCAGGGTATTTTGCTGACCCAAGGATTGAACCCACGTCTCTTGTGTCTCCTGCTTTGGCAGGAGGATTCTTCTACCACTGCACCACCTGAGAAGCCGGAAACAGAGAGAAGGTATAGTTTCAGCTAGTTTTTAGGATAAAGAGAATTTCATCAGACAAGCATGGCAGAGAGGGGTAACCCAGATGGAGGGAAGAATATGAACAAGGTGTGTGGAAGCTGGGAATAGCAGGTGTTTCTGAAGAACAGTGGTATTTTGCACAAGCTGAAGCATGGGGTATGTTCCGAGTAGCATGACTGCATAAGTTACGAGGGTCCAGGGTGACACACTATTAATAATGATGGAGGAATAACAGGCATGAGCCAGGCGAATTAGGCTATATGGTACCTAGTTAAGAGGGAAGGAAAGCGGTGGTTGGATCCTAGACTGGAACGCAGGTGGGACAGGAATGGAAGAGCTTAAACTGCTTGGGAGCTAGAAATTTGATCCTTACCAAATTGAGTTGTGAGGAACGCTGAAGGATTTTAAGCAGGGTAGTGATGTGGGGGTCCTTGTGCTATAGGAAAATCACCAGGCTAGCCATATGGAGGAGAGATTTCAGGTGTGCAGAAATAGAGTTAGATGGTCAGCTTTACAAGGGTGTATCCCATCCTTTTATTTGGAATCTGTGCCTGATGGATGCATAGTGGCCAGCACAACGTCTGACACAGAGAAAGCTTAATAAAAATTTCGACTGCAAAGGCCTTCCCTGACCTCTGCTGTAACTTTGCAACCTCTCCCCTCCCATCTTGCCAGTATTCTTTTTCCCGCTTCTCTCTGTGGCTTATCCCTCTCTGACTTGCTATACGTGAGTCTGTGACCTTTCTCTAGAAGGTGAGTGCCAGCACAGCAGACCTTTTGATGTTTTGTTCACTGCTGTTTCTTCAGTGCCAGGTGCACGGAAGACAATCTATGTCCACTGAAGGAAGGGGGGAAGAAGGCCAGGAGACCCGGGGTCTCAGACAACTGTGCCGGTGAGACAGAGGAGGATCTGGAGTGGGCAGCGTGGTGGAGATCAAGGCAGAGGAAACTTGAGACTAGTCTTGTGTGCCCCTCCTGCGATCGTCTTGCATGGAGCCTTTTCATTCCTGCTGTTCTTTCTGTGGCTCTTTGTGCCGTGAGTCTGTGTTGAAGCAGTCTCCAGGCCTCTTGGCTATAAATCATTAACATCTCCTCCACCCTCTCTTTGACTGCCCAGCCGAGGTCACCATCATTTCCTGCATAGCCTGATTCCCAAGCACTCATAGCTTGCTTGTGAACGTTTGATAGGAGGATGGCATTTGCCACATTAGTGAAAGGAAAGGAACATAACTTCACAAAGTTCACCTTCAAGCACTTTTTTCTCCCATCCATGAGATTTAGGCCTCTTTCTCTGCAGCTACATAGCCCTTTCTGATGGCTCTCTCTCTGCACCTGCTTCCAGAGTCCTCTCCCGAGCTCATGGGCCACCTCTTCCAGCAGGGGCCTCTTCCTCTTGGGCTCTTTTGTCTCTTTTGCATAACTTATTTTTCCTGTGTCTCACCCTGTCTCCAGATAAATTGGACAAGTGGGCCTATCCTCCCTCAGGATTAATTCAACCCACAACCAACCATGCCCCGGAACCCAAATAATGCAGCATGTGAGAGCTCTCCAATCTGCCGTCTCCACTTGGGCCCAGTGACAGTCTCAAGACTTCACCGCAGTTTCTTCTGGGAAAGCTATGGGCCATCCTTCATGTTAACAAAACTCTTGGCGACCTGCCCAGGCCTGCCTGGACGTGCCTGAGATTATGGGGTGGGGATAGAATGGGCTTCTCTGTCACAACCACATTCCACACTGTGCTGGCACCAGCTGAGGATGGAGGAGGGGCTGGGGGTGTTGTGATGAGAGTCCAGTGCCCCGGGTCCTGCCCTCTGGAAAGGACAACCGATGGGGACCAGTTGGAGATTTGGGGGCACTGGGGACAGCTGTGAGCAGATCTGATGCAGCAGATGCGGGGCTCAGGATGGAATTCTGAAGCAGGTCAGCATCCATCAGTGAGTGAGAAGTCAAGAGATGGATGTAGACGCTCTGGTGAACTCCGAGAGTCTGGATGCAGGAGTTGCAGAGGAATTAGAAACTAAGAGGACAGATATAAATACATTGGTCCATTTTTAAGAGTAGGGCCTATTGGAAAATGGGATCAACAGGAAAAGACCAGGAATGTTAGATGAAGACATACAAAAAGAGCATTGGAAACAAGGAGAGATCCTGGTCCTAGGCCCAGTGGGTAGGGTCCCCTAACACTCTTACTCTGTACGGGCTTCCCTCATATCTCAGTCGGTAAAGAATCTGTCTGCAATGCAGGAAACCCAGGTTTAATCCCTGGGTTGGGAAGATCCCCTGGAGAGGGAAATGGCAACCCACTCCAGTATTCTTGCCTGGAGAATCCCATGGACAAAGGAGCCTGGTGGGCTACAGTCCATGGGATTGCAAGTCAGACACGACTAATCCACTAAATTTTCAAGAAAGCATACAGTTCAGATATCTTTCTGGGTTCAGCCTTCTCTTGGGATTGATTCTGAGACCTGGAGTCCATGGTTTTTTCATTAACTCACAAACTCCCACTGAGTCTTTTGGTAGGTCCCAAGTCTGTCTTGCAGAGAAGGCAATAGCACCCCACTCCAGTAATCTTGCCTGGGAAATCCCACGGATGGAGGAGCCTGGTTGGCTGCAGTCCATGGGTTGCTAAGAGTCGGACACGACTAGGCGACTTCATTTTCACTTTTCACTTTCATGCATTGGAGAAGGAAATGGCAACCCACTCCAGTGTTCTTGCCTGGAGAATCCCAGGGATGGGGGAGCCTGGTGGGCTTCCGTCTTTGGGGTCGCACAGAGTCAGACATGACTGAAGCAACTTAGCAGTAGCAGCAGTAAGTCTGTCTTGAAATACAGCCCTGGGCAAAGCACAGTCCTTGCGTTCAGAAAGCTCTCGGTCCAGTGGCGGGGCTAGCTAGTGGACAGGGAACTACAGATTACTGTGATCAGTGATATTGTAAGGGCATGTCCATAGAGCTGCAGGAGCACACAGGAGTGCCATCCTAGGCTGGGTTTCCTAGAGGTTGGTGCATCTGATAAATTTCTGATTTTTCAGGCAGTGTTCTCAGGAGAAATCAGTAAGGGGGTAGGGGAAGGAGGACAGGGGAAGAGACCCAACAAGGTGAGATTTGAGGTACAAGTCTCACTCCAAGTAGCTTCCACCTGACTCTACAGGGAAAGTCTGGAGTACAGTAAGTCCCCTATATATGGATGAGTTCTGTTCCAACAGTACGATCGTAAGTTCAGTTTTTTCATAAGAGCAATAGCTTAGCCTAGGTATCCAACTAACACAATTGGCTAAATAGTACTGTACTGCAATAGATTTATACTTTTCACATAAACAGTACATACAGAAAAAACAAACACACAAAAAATAAAACATCTATTTTGTATTTTTAAACTTACTATTTTGTGTTGGAGTACAGCCGATTAACAATGTTGTGGTGGTTTCAGGTGAACAGCAAAGGGACTCAGCCATATGTATGAAAGAAAGTGAAAGTGAGTCATTCACTCCAGTCTGACTCTTTGCGACCCCACGGACTATAGCCCGTCAGGCTCCTCTGTCTGTGGGATTCTCTAGGCAAGAATACTGGAGTGGGTACCTGTTCCCGTCTCTAGGGGATTTCCCAACCCAGGCATCAAACTGGGGTCTCCTGCGTTGCAGGGGGATTCTTTACTAGCTGAGCTACCAGGGAAACCCATATGTACACATGTATCCATACTCCCCAAACCCTCCTCCCATCCCGGCTGGCACATAACATTGAGCAGAGTGCTATACAATAGGTCCTTGTTGGTTATGCATACAGAAATGTGTACATGACCTTCCCAAAGTCCCTAACTATCCCTTCCCCCCAGCAACCATGAGTATATAAAGAAAACATTTTTAATCTTACCATATAGTGCCTTGAAAAGCACAGTAGTACAATACAACAACTGGCACACAGGGGTGTTCACATCTTTAAGAGTTCACAACTTGAATGTTCGTATGTAGGCAACTGGCTGTATAGCCAGGTCTTGGAGTCTGTCCCAACAAGAGAGGATGAGCTTTCAGACTCCCACCCCGCCAGTCATTGGCTAGGGACTGCTGCAAGGGCAGAAACACACATTCTCCGACACTCCACACATGCTAGCCCCAGTGGGCCCAGGGCAGTTGTCCTGGCAAGCTGCAGGGAGCAAAAACCTTCCAAAGGGGAAAACAGAAGGAAGCCAGGGAGGAGCACAGAGAAATAGTAAAGGGACCTGGGGAGATCTGGGTGAAGCATCAACATCTGATATACGCACTCAACCCAACTTTATGGATCAAGATAGACTTCCTGAGCAGGATACATCACACCCTGGGAGATGGATGGGAGTCTCTCAGCCAAGGATATGTGAGAGGCTTGAGGTGGGGAGATAGCAGGGGAGGCTGAGCAGGCCACAGGGCAAATGCCCTGTGACAATCATGTTCAAGGGGACCCCTCCCCTCCCTTGGGTGGCTGCTTTTCCCAGAAAAAGCAATTTGTAGTTACCAAGATAACAGCATCAGGATATCCAACACCTTTTCTTAAAAAACATAAATGCAAATTCCTACCCAGTGTCCTTTGCAATTCAATTTCGCCTTGTTGAGAACAATGGTTGCTGTGGACCTCAGTGGGGAGCTGTCAGTAACACCAGTTCCTTTATAACCTGTATCTAAAGCCATGCCAATTGGCTGCTTTTGAGTCCTCACTCAGGGGCGCCTGCTCTCACTGTCACCTCTGCCAAAGCCAGCTGCCCCAGAGACCCAAGACAGCTTACCCTTTAGAGGAAGATATGGTCTTCTATTTGCCTTTCAAACTAAGTTCTGTTCAGGGTAGACCGGAGAGTCATGTAGCTGGGGAGGAGATGAACCTCCTCACATTTTCTGTTGGAAATATTTTCAAGTGAAGGCAAATTAGCCATTTCTTTTGCTTCCTCCGATTCCCCTTTTAATTTTAATAGAAATCTCTCCTTTGCATGGCCTTTGATTCCAGAATATCTATGACCGCAGTGACTGCAGCACAGAATGGTTCTACCTCTGGACATAAATATAATATTTCTGTCTCTGCCTCAAACAAGGACATGTCATTTTTTAACCAGTGGGGTGTCCACGTGCATTGGCTGGCAGGTTCTTTGCCACCAGCGCCACCTGGGAAACCCAATATGTTCATTACCAAGTGTAAAATAGATAGCTAGTGGGAAGTTGTGGTATAACAAAGCGAGCTCCAACCCCCTAGAGGGTGGGATGGGTGACGGGAGGTTTGAGAGGAAGGGGATATATGTATACTTATGGCTGATTCATGTTGTTGTATGGCAGAATCACCACAACATTATAAAGCAATTATCTTCTTATTAAAAATAAATTTTAAAAATCTGTGTCCCTGGCAAAAAAAATAAATAAATAAATTTCAGTGGATAAGCAAAAGGATATTCCAAGAATGCTTACTTTAAGTAAACAGTTGGGGAGAAACTGAGAGGGGCAGGGAGGATGGGGGTGGCAGCGGGGGGAGATAATAAACTATCTTTCTCCAAAGGGCAAAGGTATTTCATTGAGAAATAAAGGAAATTACTTTTAAAAAAAAGTATTATGATAAAGCAGAAAAGTTACTGAGTCTTAGAGGCAGAGTCCAGAGTTCTGTTCCTAGGATGTCTTGTATGACATGGGCAAGCCTTTCCCTTCTCTGGACCTTAGTGTTGCCACCTGAAAAAAGGGAGTGTTGGACCAGAAGACACCTAAGGAACTGTTCAGCCTGACTCCTAAAGCTCACCTCAACTGTGTCCCAGCTTGCTCCTCTTCCTCAGACAATCTGGACGCCCCCCTTGTTTCACTGTTCATTTGTCCTTCTTGGGATGGCAGGTTCCATAATTTCCATCCCTCCTGAGCGCCGTGGTCTCAAAGCTGACAACTGAAATCTGGAATCGAGAACCAGACGTTTGAGCAGAGGGGATGTGAGTAGCCACATTTTCACCAGCTCAGAATGGGCCACCATCCTGCCAAAGAGGCTGGGACCACGGGGGCCAGAGAAACCCATTTGGACTTCTTTGGACTTCTGACCCCAAAACCCATACTTCATTTTTGCCCTGCAAGTGATGGACATCATTTAAAATCCTATTTGATTAGTAATGGGATGAGACCCTTCCAACGGAGCTGTCGCTGGGAAACTGTGGCCATCTCTTAACAATATTGCCTAGTACATGTCCCCTACATGGAAACATTCTCTTTGCCCCTCTGCCATTCACGAAGTTTCTGCTGAAAAGCCTTAGGTATGGTTTGTGACCAAATGAGGCTTCTAGTTGCCGTGGCAAGCATCTCCTCCGCAGGTGTTTTCTGTGCCCTGTTGGGCCGTATGGTTGGCTTCTCCTCCATCCTCTCCTTACAAATGTGTACTTGAGGCAGGGTGATCACTCACTCCTGAGTGTGTGGGTACATCTGAGAGTTCTGCTTCCCCCCTGGTTTATACAGGTACTCTTTTGTCCCTTCTGTGTTACTGTAGTAGTCTTCATACTCTAGACAAATAGAACCAATAGGATGAATATATATGTCTTCTATACATACAGCTAAGGAATTGGCTCATGTAATTATTTGTTGTTGTTCAGTCACTCAGTTGTGTCTGACTCTTTGCAACCCCCTGGCCAGGCTTCCCTGTCCTTCACTATCTCCCAGAGTTTGCTCAAACTCATGTCCATCGAATCAATGATGCCATCCAGCCATCTCATCCTCTGTCACCCCCTTTTCTTCCTTTCCTCAATCCTTCCCAGCATCAGATCTTTTCCAGTGAATTGGCTCTTCACATCAGGTGGCCAAAGTATTGGAGCTTCAGCTTTAGCACCAGTCCTTCCAAAGAACATTCAGCATTGATTTCCTTTAGGATTGACTGGTTGGATCTCCTTGCTGTCCAAGGGTCTCTCAAGAATCTTCTCCAGCACCACAGTTCAAAAGTGTCAGGTCCTTTGGTGCTCAGCCTAGCAGCTGAGAAGTCCCAAGAGCTGTAGAGTGAGTTGTGAAACTGGAGACCCAGGCAAGCTGCTGCTGCAGCTCCAGTTCAAAGGCTGGCAGGCCCAAGACCCAGGACGAGCTGATGTTTCCGTTTAAAAGCAGGGAAAGGAACCAATGCTTCATCTTGCGGCGAATCAGGCTGGAAGAACTCCCTCTTAGTTGAGGGAGGTTCAGACTTTTAAGACTTTCCCTGACTGAATGAGGCCCACCCATGTTAGGGAGGGCAATCTGCTTTACTCAGTGTACCAATTCAGATGCTACTCTTATATAAAAACACCCTCAGGGAAACACCCTGAATAACAACCAAATGTCTAGGCACACCATGGCTCAGTCAAGGCACGTAAAATTAACCATTACACTTTCTTAAAGAATTTCAAAGCAATTTGCTAGCCAAGGGAAGGGAATTTCTTTGGATGTGTGGGTCTTTCTCAAAACTACCAAAATTATGCTACAAAGAAATGAGTAGGAAAAGTCTTTCTTCTTACCCTAATGGTTGGACAGCCCATTCCCTGAGATATTTTGCTAATTGAAGCTTATGGCATGATTATTCTCATTTTCCTTATTTTACTGTGTTTGAACTTTTAAAGAGTAGCCAATTGGTCTGAAAGATAAATTATAGACACAAGTTTTATCTGGTATTAATCCAAGAATAAACCTTCCTTGAGTTTTTCAAATAGTCATTTACAATTCCTTTAATCAAGAAAACCACACCAAATGATTAATATTTCTCTATGATTCCAAGTCACCTCACCCCAAAATGAAAAGAAGCTCAGTCATGAGAATATGGAACCAAGCTGTGATTATGCTAAGGAAAATGATCATGTAAGAATCATTTCTAGAAAATAAATGAGATATATTCCTTCAGTTGGCTTCTATATAAATGAAGGGGTAAAAGTTCTAACATCAATATCAGTTTAAGGAAATCTCCAGATTATTTTAATTTAGCGGTGGGATTATGATTAAGCTAGTCCTTCCTCCATATACCTGTCTGAGTGAGACTGGGTAGCAATCATAATCCTTTCGGCAAATAGTAGCATGAAGTGAGCAAGTATGGATTGAACTTCATATTATTAAATGAAGAGCCAGAAGCCTGGATGAGGGTCCTCAAACTCAGTCTACACTGCCATCAAAAAGAAGAGAATCAAAGCATGAAGAGAGAGAAGTGAAACCAACCCATCTTGCTCCCCTGAATCTGAACTATGATCTGTGATGCCCCTCTGGATATATACTGACATAATCTAATGGTCAGTGTTCACATACACAAAGAGGAACTCCCCTTAAACCTTGCTGTAAGGCTATCAACAGAGTTTTGCCNTGGATGAGGGTCCTCAAACTCAGTCTACACTGCCATCAAAAAGAAGAGAATCAAAGCATGAAGAGAGAGAAGTGAAACCAACCCATCTTGCTCCCCTGAATCTGAACTATGATCTGTGATGCCCCTCTGGATGTATACTGACATAATCTAATGGTCAGTGTTCACATACACAAAGAGGAACTCCCCTTAAACCTTGCTGTAAGGCTATCAACAGAGTTTTGCCAAGAGAACGCACTGGTCATAGCAAACACCCCCTTCCAACAACACAAGAGAAGACACTAGACATGGACATCACCAGATGGTCAATACTGAAATCAGATTGATTATATTCTTTGCAGCCAAAGATAGATAAGCNGAAAACAATAGAATGGGAATGACTAGAGATCTCTTCAAGAAAATTAGAGATACCAAGGGAACATTTCATCCAAAGATGGGCTCAAAAAAGGACAGGAATTGTATGGACCTAACAGAGGCAGAAGATATTAAGAAGTGGCAGGAATATACAGAAGAACTATACAAAAAAGATCTTCATGACCCAGATAACCATGATGGTGATCACTCATTTACAGCTGGACATCCTGGAGTCTGAAGTAAAGTAGGCTTTAGGAAGCATCACTATGAACAAAGCTAATGGAGGTAATGGAATTCCAGTTGAGCTATTTCGAGTCCTAAAAGATGATGTTGTTAAAGTGCTGCACTCAATATGCCAGCAACTTTGGAAAACTCAGCAGTGGCCACAGGACTGGAAAATGTCAGTTTTCATTCAGTCCCAAAGAAAGGCAATGCCAAAGAGTGTTCAAACTAACACACAATTGCACTCATCTCACACACTAGCAAAGCAATGCTTAAAATTCTCCAAGCCAGGCTTCAACAGTATGTGAACCAAGAACTTCCAGATGTTCAAGGTAGATTTAGAAAAGGCAGAGGAACCAGAGATCAAATTGCCAACGTCCGTTGGATCATAGAAAAAGCAAGAAATTTCCCAAAAAAACATCNACTCATCTCACACACTAGCAAAGCAATGCTTAAAATTCTCCAAGCCAGGCTTCAACAGTATGTGAACCAAGAACTTCCAGATGTTCAAGGTAGATTTAGAAAAGGCAGAGGAACCAGAGATCAAATTGCCAACGTCCGTTGGATCATAGAAAAAGCAAGAAATTTCCCAAAAAAACATCTACTTCTGCTTTATGGACTAAGCCAAAGCCTTTGACTATGTGGCTCACAACAACCTGTGGAAAATTCTGAAGGAGATGGGAATACCAGACCACCTGACCTGCCTCCTGAGAAATCTATACACAGGTCAAGAAGCAAAGTTAGAACCAGACATGGAACAACAGACTGGTTCCAAAGGCTGTATATTGTCACCCTGTTTATTTAAGTTATATGCATCATGAGAAATGCTGGACTGGATGAAGCACAAGCCTGAATCAAGATTGCCAGGAGAAATATCAATAACCTCAGATATGTAGATGACACCATCCTTATAACAGAAAGCAAAGAGGACCTGAAGTCCTCTGATGAAAGTGAAAGAGCAGAGTGAAAAAGCTGGCTTAAAACTCAACATTCAAGAAAACTAAGATCATGACATCCAGTCCCATCACTTCATGATAATAGATGGGGAAACAATGGAAACAGTGAGAGACTTTATTCTCTTGGGCTCCAGAATCACAGCAGATGGTGACTGCAGCCATGAAATTAAAAGACACTTGCTTCTTGGAAGAAAAGCTATGACTGACCTAGACAGCATATTAAAAAGCAGAGACATTACTTTGCCAACAAAGGTCCATCTAGTCAAAGCTATGGTTTTTCCAGTTGTCACATATGGCTATGAGAGCTGGACCATAAAGAAGGATAAGTGCCAAAGAACTGATGCTTTTGAACTGTGGTGCTGGAGAAGACTCTTGAGAGTCCCTTAGACTGCAAGAAGATCAAACCAGTCGATCCTAATGGAAATCAGTCCTGAATATTCATTTGAGGGACTGACGCTGAAGCTGAAGCTCCAATATTTTGGCCACCTGATGCAAAGAACTGGCTCATGGGAAAAGACCCTGATACTGGGAACGATTGAAGGCAGGAAGAGAAGGGGAAGACAGAGGACGAGATGGTTGGATGGCATCACCAACTCGACGGACATGAGTCTGAGCAAGCTCCAGGAGATGGTGATGGACAGGGGGGCCTGTCATGCTACGGTCCATTGGGGTCACAAAGAGTTGGACATGACTGAGTGACTGAACTGAACTGAAGGCTATCAAATCCACAAAATCAATGGCAGAACTGAAGAAACACACTCCAGGCTGAGCTTCCAGGAGTGATGTCCAAAATCCACACTGTAGATGGAGCTCTCAAGGGGCCTGTTGCCCTCACCACAATCAGGAAGTCATTTCTGCTAAAGCCTCTGCTGCCTCCAGAACTGCCGTGCTTCTGCCACAACCTACATGGCAAAATGGATGCTCTGCATCCATCTCTCCCCCTGTGNGGGGCCTGTTGCCCTCACCACAATCAGGAAGTCATTTCTGCTAAAGCCTCTGCTGCCTCCAGAACTGCCGTGCTTCTGCCACAACCTACATGGCAAAATGGATGCTCTGCATCCATCTCTCCCCCTGTGGGATTAATTCTATTCCCTGTCTATGGTAGTACAGCCTCACTCAGAGGAGGCCTGGATCGTACCGAGAACCCTAGCTATAAGAAGCGTAATAGCTGTTGTGTTTAGCTTTCAGCCTCTGAAGGGCAGAATGGCATTCTAAGGGGTGAATCCATTTCACAGTGCAGGTTCCCATATTCTCAGGGGGGAGCTCAGGTTTGAGGGCATGTACTTCACTCCTTTGTCAGTTCNGGGGCCTGTTGCCCTCACCACAATCAGGAAGTCATTTCTGCTAAAGCCTCTGCTGCCTCCAGAACTGCCATGCTTCTGCCACAACCTACATGGCAAAATGGATGCTCTGCATCCATCTCTCACCCTGTGGGATTAATTCTATTCCCTGTCTATGGTAATACAGCCTCACTCAGAGGAGGCCTGGATCGTACCCAGAACCCTAGCTATAAGAAGCGTAATAGCTGTTGTGTTTAGCTTTCAGCCTCTGAAGCGCAGAATGGCATTCTAAGGGGTGAATCCATTTTACAGTGCAGGTTCCCATATTCTCAGGGGGGAGCTCAGGTTTGAGGGCATGTACTTCACTTCTTTGTCAGTTCCCTAGTCTGTAAAAATGAAGATAAGGCTTCTCTTAGAGAGTTAAATAAAAGCACATATTCAAAGCTTCCATAATGATAATAATATCTTATAAATAAGTTTAGTTTCCCTTTAAACTTGAAGGACAAGAAATCTAGGGCATGACTAATACACATCAATCAAATTTATTTCTTTTAGGTAAGCCTGGTGAATAGTTTTTTAAGGCATATAAATTCAATGCAGCCACCATTTGGTGAGTTCGGACAGTGTGTAAGGCACTGCAGAAAATTCCACTAGGCTACACAGATGGCTAAGTCTTGTTCTGTCTGTCTCCCAGGGACTCCCACTTATGGGAAGAGAGGGGATAAGAAAAGGGTTAAAAAGAGGGATGATGGAGGTGAGCTTTAAATGATGTAACTGTATGGTTTATCAGCCATATCAAGCCCTTATACTACTGAAAGGGGACACTTGCAAAAATTACTCTAGGAAAATAGGCATCAACCACGGCTGTCCTGAGCAGACCAGAATACATTCTAGCCCCAAAAGATGTGGCCATCAAGTCTATCAGTTTTGTGGCAATTCCACACGTCTCACTGAAATCCAAACTGCTCATTTCATGGTCGTGTACTGTTTTAAGCTGAGAACAAGCAATAGGGGGGAAAAAAAAAAAAAGATGGACTACATTGTACCAGACTTGGCTGCAAGTGACAGAAACACAGCTGAGACTAGCTTGGTCAATGAGAGGACATTTTTGAGGCCACCTAACCCTGGGGTGACCTGGGCTTTGAAACTAGAGAACCAGGACAGGGACTCGATCAGCACCCCATCATTCATGTGCTCTCTCTCTGATCTCTGCTTCTCTCTCCATGACAATCTCATCTTTTCATACTGATTCTCTACAAAGATGGGCCAATTCCCCAAAAGTTGCAGACTCATATCTTCCCTGCATCATCATCTGAGAAATTCCTACTGCGTTCCAGTTTGGAAGAAAAAACAACCCAGGTAACTATTCTAATTGGTCTAATTTGGGTCATGTGCCAGCTCACTGGACCAGCTTCTGTGGCCAAGTGGGAAGATGTTAATCTCCCCTAAAACCATGCTGGAGTGAGGGAATCAAAGTTCTCCAAATGAATAAGAGTTATTCTCCAAACGAAGAAGAGAGGAGTGCTGGGTAAACAGACTAATACATACTCACAAGAGGGGGCTTTGACAAGATCTGTATTTCACGAGTACAAACCATCTATTTGGATATCCTCAATTCAAGCTCTAGAGTCAAAGCTTTATTGTTTAGTTGGAATGGTTGGATGGCATCATTGACTCAATAGACATGCATTTGAGCAAACTCTGGGAGACAGTAAAGAGCAGGGAAGCCTGGCATACTGCAGTCCATGGGATCACAAAGAGACAGACAAGACTGAGTAACTGAACAATACCACCAAGAACCCAAAATCTTACAAAGAGACTTTGTGCTTTGGCCTGAGTAAGAAACTATTAAAAACAGCAAGGATTAGTCCCTCACAAATCCAGAACAAGAAATAAATCCCTCAGTTAGCAGAAAGGCAGTTATAGAGGCCAAATAACTGACCAGCCAAATAGAGAAAAATCCCATGATAATTTCAAGATTTTCACAAAGAGGTAAGCACAGGCAAAGGATAATCCACATAGACTCAGGATCACAGAAAACAGGATTATTTATAGGTTGTGAGATTTTGGTCTCTGACCTTCAATAGTTCCATCTCTTAAATAAAAAATGATTAATACCTTCCTCACTGGTACTGAGAAAGTTAAACAAGGTAACACAGATAAAAGGACTAAAACAATTTGCTTCCTCCTCCCCTGCCCCAAGCCAGGTGAGGCATTTGTGTGAACAATCAAGGAAAGTTTCTGGAATATATAGGTCTAGAAATGTGCTTTGAGGAAAATAATGCTCTATTTCCCAATAAGCTGGCATTAAGGGGTGACACATGAGGATGATTGATATTTTTAAATTTATTACAGAGCTGGTTTGGCACCTTGGCCTTTTCTGTTTACACCCCTATGGCAATTATCGTTTGCACCACTCCCCTGGCACAGACCACAGAGGGCATTGTTCAATTAGCTATTGTTTGATGTGTGTGAATTCCGCCCTAACCAGTGACCTAGGGCACTCAATTTAACCTCACTGAGAGCCTCATTCTCAAAATTTGAAAAATGAGGTTAATAATATTTTCTTCTTAGAGTGGCTGTGCAGGTTAAAGTAATGTATAAAAAGCACCTAATAGTGGGCCTGGCTCAGAAGAGTCCTATCAAAAATGTCCCTGTCTGTTTTCTCCCTGTATTCATCTCTAATCAGAGCATAGTCTATTAGAAAACCTGCTCCACTTAGGTGAAAATTGTGAAGCTCGTTTTTTCTGACAAGTCCAGCACGAATACTCCTGTTGAGAACTAGGCACATGCCTGTCCCTGAAATCACAAGATTCCCTTTGTTGTTGTTTAGTCACTAAGTTGTGTCCAACTCTTTTGTGACCCCATGGACTGTAGCCCGCCAAGCTCCTCTGTCTATGGGATCTCCCAGGCAAAAATATTGGAGTGGGTGGCCATTTCCTTTCTCCAAGGGGTCTGCCTGACCCAGGGATTGAACCCAGGTCTCTTGCATTTCCTGCACTGGCACGCAGATTCTTTACCACTGAGCCCCCAGGGAAGCCCACAAGATTCCCCTGGCTTTTAAGTCTAGCCAGAATGGATATAATGCACTCATCCCACACGCTAGTAAAGTAATGCTCAAAATTCTCCAAGCCAGGCTTCAGCAATATGTGAACCGTGAACTTCCAGATGTT
>SJYA01002078.1:61749-79021 GCA_006410615.1 Neotragus moschatus
GATGGACAGGGAGGCCTTGCGTGCTGTGATTCATGGGGTCGCAAAGAGTCAGACATGACTGAGGGACTGAACTGAACTGAACTGAAATGAGAATGGACAGGTCTCTTACCTCCAACCATCCCCTATCTGGGATCCTGATCTAAACTCAATGAACCTCAATGTTATCTGCAATGAACTCTGAGTGTTTCCTTGGGTGATGCACAGTGTAGTCTGTGTCTCTCACTTGTGATTTAAACTGTTGATTATCTCCTCTTCCAGGTCACTCTCTGAATTTGTTATTTTCTTAGCCCGTGTTCTTCCAGCCTTGCCTAGTGACTCAGCTCCTCCAGGCTTTAATACTGAACCCTGACTTCAGACAGTCAGGATTGTGCGTTATCTAAGTTTTCAAGAGACAGCTATGGTAGATTTGCTAAATCAGTCTATTTCCACACTATTTGGCCTGAATTATCATCT
Source organism: Neotragus moschatus (assembly GCA_006410615.1). Taxonomy (NCBI): domain Eukaryota; kingdom Metazoa; phylum Chordata; class Mammalia; order Artiodactyla; family Bovidae; genus Neotragus; species Neotragus moschatus. The sequence goes on from SJYA01002078.1 coordinate 62,203, forward strand.
GTCAGAATTGATCAGATCAGTTCATTCCTTACCAAATTGTCTTAGGTCAGTTTCTTTAGAAACAGAGCCTGAGAGAATACATGTCCCACTGATATATTAAGGAAGCACTCTGAGAGGGAAAAAAAAAAAAAAAAAACCCGTTAATAGAAGTAATCGAACGGGACAGGAGAGCAGTAAAGGGAAAGGAAAGAGGGCAACCCAAGATGAGACTTGGACCAAGTTAACAGCCTCTGCACGATGCCACAGAGGGGCCCTGGAAGAGAAATTACCTCTCGAGCTTACCAGAATGCAAGGGGAGGGAGCTGGGCTTCCGGTGACTGCATCACTGGCCCTTAAAATCAAAGGAACACAGAAGCTGGGAGTGAGGTACAAGAAATGAAAAAGGGGGTCCTGGGAGATCTGGGCAGAGCCCTTCTATGTCCACTCCTCNAAAAAAAAGACATGGTTAAGACAATAAAAAGTAGATCCAGGGTGATAACATGGATCATCATGGTCCACACGCTTGTCTCATAACTGGCTCTAACCCTTCCAGAAGCCATTTGAACATAACTTTCATGTCCTCTCTCCAACTCTTTTCTTCTCCAGACTAAATAGTATCAGGTCCTTTGGAAGTGTTCAGTGTTCACGTCTCTAATACTTTCCACTTTCGCCTTTTAATATTAGGATATGTGTCAATATTCCTTTGGAAATGCAGCAGCCCAACACCTCCAGATATAGAGTTGTGCTTAAAATGTATGACTGTATTTCTTCTGCTCATCCATCAGTATAGCCCAGGGATACTTATGGGAGCCATATGATATGGTGTATTGCCTGCAGCCCTTTAATTACCTACCTTCTTAACTAACTAAAATGAACTGTGGCCCAGGTTAGGACTAATTTAAATGCCTGTATCTATGACTGGGGCTTCCCTGGTGGCTTAGCAGTTAAGAATCTGCCTACAATGCAGGAGCCACTGTTAGATCCCTAGATCGGGAAGATCCTCTGCAGGAGGGCACAGCAACCCACTCCAGTATTCTTGCTTGGAGAATCTCACGGACAGAGGAGTCTGGCAGGCTACAATCCATAGGGTCGCAAAGAGTCGGACACGACTGAAGAGACTTAGCTCGGCATGGCACAGCATCTATTACGAGAGCTNCTCTGCAGGAGGGCACAGCAACCCACTCCAGTATTCTTGCTTGGAGAATCTCACGGACAGAGGAGTCTGACAGGCTACAATCCATAGGGTCGCAAAGAGTCGGACACGACTGAAGAGACTTAGCTCGGCATGGCACAGCATCTATTACGAGAGCTATAGACAAACCATTTTGTTTTTTATAATATTGCTTTTATTGAGTCCATGTAGAGGACTTACGTTAATAGTTGTTAAGTTTTAACTTCGTTTGTCTAATATTCATTTTAAATCTTTATTCTATCATATGACATACATAGATGTACATTGTTTCTAAATTTGATAGGCAGGTCATCAACTTGTGGCAAAGGCACTAATAAAACTGTTGTATAGAATAGGATCAAGGATGGAGCCTTCTAATATATTACTGGATCAGTATTTTCTTGGGTGTAACTTTCAGCCATGTTTTATGATTCTGTGTGTCCAGCTCCCTTTTCTCCACCTGGCTCAAAATATTTTTGTGAAAATCAAGATGTACTACATTTATGGCATTTTTCTAATTTTTTTTATTGTCTAATAATCCTGCCCCCAAAGCACTTTGGTTCTTAGTTAACCCATGCTGCCTCCTAGTGCCCACTGAACTTGCTGGCTGTTCTAGAATGTAACCAAGTGCTCAGTGCTAGGAATCTCTGCTCCCAATATTGTCCATAATGAAGGGAAAAAGTCAGAAATAGTAATAGAAATCTCATCCTCTACCAGAAAAAGTCCTCTACTATGCTCCAGGCTGAGAAGAAAGGCTTTGTAATTCCTCCTGTATATCTGCTTTCCAAAACTCTAATTCCAACAAACCCATCCAGTGTGGTGAGAAGGTGGTCCAGATGATCACAGATAAAAGCATCAGTGCAAAACTGTTTTCATTCATAGAATGGATGATGATGTTTCCATTCATATAAGCCAGGGCTTGTGCTGAGTAACCTAAAAGTTACTGCTTCTCCTACTTACACCAATGACCTTAGGTCTCTTTTTTTCTCAACATCTATATCTGGGAGAGATAGCAATATCACTCTTATAGACTTGTTATGAGGAGTAAATAAGTTAAGCACCCACCACAGGACTCTCCATATAGTAAGAGTTTGCTTTTTCCATTTTTTTACTTTTTAAAATTCTTAGTCTACAGCTGATGCTTCCTAGAGAAATACTTGTTACATAAGAAAAATCAAATTATCAGTTCAATTTATGTCTAAAGGGCTTTCAAGAAAGTCTAACATCCTGTTCTTAAGAATCAGAGATAAAAAGCCAAAGAATAGAAATGAGCAGATATTGGATGGAAAATGCAGTAAAGCAATAGGATCTTTTACATGCAAGGCACTTAACAGTTTGCAGATCTATCATTTGATTTGAGCCTCACAAGCAAAAAAGCAACTATTATTTTTTCTATTTTACAAATGGTGAGCCAAAGGCACAGGGCTTTTAAGAGACTTACCAGAGGTTACGGTGGAACTGTGAACAAGTACAGCACTTGAATAGATTCAGGTTACATCTGGTAGGTAATTGATATAATTGTCAGCATCCCCTGGAGATCCCTGCTGGAACAAGTGTCTCTTAGACATGTCCTACAAGACCTAGGACCAAGAATGTTGAATCTCTACATCTTCAAATGAAAACAAGGTTAAATTTTAGCTTTTGAGTTGCAAATTCAATGGGTACAATTTGCAGGTTGGTTTCCTAGTCCTGTATAACAAGACTATCATAATGAAGCTAATACATTTTCATGGAAAACAATCCCACTTAAAATACAATAGTAGACTGAAGTCTATTTGGTTGGACAAAATATTTTGATTTTGACTTGAGGGTCAGGACATCCGGGTTCCAGACCTGTCCCTGTCAGTAACTATGTATGAAAATTTGGGAAAGTTACTTAACCTTAGTTTCGGTTTCCTCATTCGTGAAATAGTGAGTAATGCACAGTAATGGTGGTATTAAACAAGAAAATGTATATAAAGCCTTCTGCCAAGTGTCTAACACATAATAAGTGTTCAATAATTCATTGTTGGTCACTTTCTCTACTCCTCATTTTTCTTTGGCTTTGTGAGACTCAGTATCATCATCTATAAAATCAGAATAGATCAGTGGTTCTCAAAGTATGTGTCCTAGATGAACAGCGTCACCATCCCCAGGGAACTTGTTGGAAAATTCTTGGGCCCCACTCCAAACCTACTGAATCAGAAACTCTAGGGATGGGGCCTAGAAATCTTTGTTTCAACAAGTTGTATTATCCAGACTCCAAGATGGTCCCCAGTGATTCTCACCTCCTGGAATTCACACTTTTGTGTAACCCTGTCCAACCTTGAACCAGAATTAGTCTCTGATGACTAAAATACTTCAGAAGTGATGATATGTCTCCTACAAGATTATATTTCAAAACACACTGTGGATTTCTCTGGGCTAGCCTCTTGGTCTTTTTTGGATCACTAGCTTTAAGAAAGGCAGATGCCAGGGTTTTAGGACATTTATGCAGCTTTACAGAGAGGTCCACCTGGTGAAGAAGAGACCTCACCTCCAGATATATAAATCTTTGTAGAAGCAGATCATCTAGCCCCAGTCAAGCCTTCAGATGACTGCAGCCTCAACAAACACCTTGACTGCAGTCCCATCAGAGACCTTGAGCCAGGACCACTCTGCTAAGGCACTCCTGGATTCCTGAGATAATAAAATTTTTGTTATTTCAAGCTGCTAGGTTTGGAGTGATTTGTTATGCAGCAATAGATAACTAATACACAAGCCCTGCTAGTGATTCTGACGCACCCTGAAGTTTGAGCATCACTGGGATAGGTGACTCCTAAGCTTCTTTGCAGCTCAAAAATGTTGGAGTTTGTGGTCAATATTGGGAATCAAAAATCAATCAAGAAATGGCTGTCTATTCTTGTACTAAACAAAAGAACTTTGACTTCTGGAGCACTGGTTTCAGGCCTGGCCATTAAAATTCGAGAAAAACTTAGCAAAACTAGAAAATTCCAGAGAAGGACAACTGAGAGAAGTTGTAGCCTAGAGCCACTACTTTCCCATGGATTCTAAGATAAAGAAGGCTCTATTGTTGGAAAAACTCAGAGATGCCAAAGTTGACAAAATCACAAGGCAGCATGGTCAGAATATGGACTAATCACTCAAGCTCAGGGAAAGCAGAGTTGCAACAGCAAATGTAGTCGAAAGGACCTAGACTCAAGAGCCAGACAGACTGAATTCTACTCCATAGAAGCCACTCACTTGGAGGCAATTCAGTCTTTTTTTTTTTGAGTCTCAGCTCTTCATCTGGAGAAAAGGAAATAAGACTATTTGCTTGATAACCCAAAGATGAGAATTCACACTAATCTGCTTAAAGAACCTGCCACAAAGCAGATTTTGAAGGAGCAGTAACTATCATTGGAAAGGAATGAAGACAGGTGGCCTTTCTGCAAGTACCAATTCATACAAGTCATCTGAACTTTCGTATTATTAGAGGTAGCCTAAGCTGGACTTCCAACTAGAAACACTGTGAGTTTAAATGAATTGGTGGGTTAGTTGATAATTGGCAAATGACAAATGTTTGAATAACGCCATATGCTTTAGAGGCAGACATCAGAAAGACTATCATCCCAGCATCAGGTACGCCATCCACTGGTACCCTCCTACCGCTCACTCCGGGGCTTCTCAGGTGACTCAGTGGTAAAGAATCTACCTATCAATGTAGGAGATGCAGAAGATGCGGGTTCAGTTCCTGGGTCAGGAAGATCTCCTGGAGGAGGAAATGGCAACCTGCTCCAATATTCTTGCCTGAAAAATCCCATGGCCAGGGGATCCTGGTGGGTTACAGTGCATGGGATCGCAAAGAGTCAGACACAATTGAGTGACTGAGCACGCCCGGACCACTCGCTTCCATCATGGAGCAGAATCCTGCAGGAATAGAGCACCAAGGGGATGAAGCAATGGGATTTCTGATGACCTGTTGGGTAGGGGGCAGGAAATGAGGAGGATGAGGTCATGGCACATAGAAAACAAAGGATGGATTTGCTGCTTCAGGCTGGTGTGGGTCCAGCAGCGTTTCTAAACAGTGGTTTTTCCCTCCCTCCAAGCCTGAGTTGGAAGTGAGGCATAACTTCTAACAATCTACACCCACTTTACTGGCAGCCATTGTCCCTGAGTGCAGACTCCCTCTTGGACATCACAAACATACTAAAAATACTCGGTATGTAGTTGCAAACAACCCCCTTCCCTTCAAGAACTATTAAAGATTTAAATAAGTAATCACCCCAGAACAGAGATAATTCATCCCACCTTCCATTGTGCTACCTGCCTCACAGCTGTCCCCCTGACATGCCTTAGCTGTTTTCTACCACATGTTATTGTTCGGGAAAATATTCTCATCTGGTTATGTGACTGTTGAAACTTGCCTGTAAAGCGATGAGCCATTTGCAGCAGTGCCACAGCCGAGAGAATTAGTCGCTATTAAAATCATGTTCAAACCAGGGTGTTGCCAAGGCGCCGACTCCTGGGGAAGCTGCCTGCGGTGCTTTGGCTCCCTAACAAAGACCTGGAGATGGCAGGATCTCAGTGGGTTTCTAAATCACGGACAGACAGACAATTTGAGGCGAGACGTCTCATGGAGACCACCCCAATCCCTTTCATGAGTAAAACCTCCTGGCTTTTCAAAACCTTTTCATTTCCAAAAGCCAGATGTGGCCTGAAGTGTGCAGGTCAAGTAGGGAGACTTCCGGAGAGGACTAAGATGAGAAGAAAGGTGAAGAAAAGCATGTCAATGACCCACTTTTCACATTCTCCATTATGTGCAACTGTTCATAAACCCTGAACACTTATCCAAATGGCAATTACTACCCAAACTAGCATGTTCCTGCTTGTAACAATAAGTTGTAAATGGCTGTAAAGTCAGCCGTGTGTAAATGGTGGAGTGACATGTGTGTGATGCATCCCAGCAAGACATGCCCACGCTTTTAATTTTTGTCAAGTCTGGATTAGCCTGACAGAGGGGATCGTAGGCATAAATAATGCAACCAGCCAAGGACCTGAAGTCTCTCCTGTTTTAGTTCGGGAAGTATTTGAACATGAGCTCTCAGCAGTAGGCTGATGCTTCCAGTGGTATTTCTCTCCGGCTAATGCTGAGTTAGTTTAAGTTCCTCTGACTTCACTCAGGCTCAGCCATGCAGCTGGTGACAGTAGAGCAGCTGAGGAGGAAAGAGAGGAGAGCTGCCCTTATCTAGAAGCTCCCCAAATTTGTCTCTGATAAGTGGCTTTCACACTTTTCTTTTTTAAAAATTTTATGGGCGTATAATTGACTTACAATGTTGTGTTAGTTTCAGGTATACAGCAAAGTGATTCAGTTATACATATACATGTATTCATTATTTTGCAAATTCTTCTCTCATATAGCTTATCACAGAATATTGAGCATAGTTCCCAGTGCTATACTGTTGGACCTAGTTGGTTATCTGCCTTGTGTGTGTAGTGTCTCTACGTTCATCCAAGCTCCGGATTTATCCCTCCCCCTTACGTTTCCCCTTTGGTAACCATAAGTTTGCTTCTGATATCTGTAAGTCTGTTTCTGTTTTGCAGATGTATTCATTTTTTCATTTTTTAAAAATTAGATTCCACTTGTGAGTCATATCATGTGATGTTTGTCTTCATCTGACTTACTTCACTCTCATTGGCATTCCTTCTATAAGAATTTTGAAAAACTATGTACCTATTTGCACATTTTAAAGTTGACAGCTGTAGTATTTCATCATTAAATAGCTGTAAGTGATATAGTTTATGGTACATTGTAAATATTAATCTTAACAATTCAGCTGACATAATTATGTAAAATGCATCCAGTAGCGTGTAACTACCATAAACTTTAGTTCCCATCATAATCCATTTAAGAAATACTTATGCAAATCTTTGGTTGTCTAATATCTAACACTGTGGTTTTCTCAAATTTTGATTTGCATTCCATTTTACATACTGTATTTTAGCCTACTACATTGTTTTAGTCTTTTTTTTAATGATTATTCATACTTTTGCTGCAACAAAGTTAAGTATAAAAATTTAAGATTTTATTTTTATTTCCTGTGACCATGTCTATAAATGTTAAATTTGTTATTCAATATTCATTTTGTAAAAGCAAAATAAAAAAGGCTAAACAAGTGTACAGAAAAATTTAAAACCTTCTTGCCTCTCACAGACTATTTTTAGGTTTTAGAAAAGTATTATTGGGTTTTTGGAAGACAAACATGAAACTTATTGCCTTCTTTTCTTTGAAATACAAAATATGCAAATGAGACACCAATGAATGAGAGTTCTCACCAAGCTCTTTCCCCTTAATGAGAATGGAAAAACTGCAGAGAGGCCACACCTCATAGGACGTTAGTATTTCCCAGCATGTGTTTCACGAATGCTGAGTATCCAGTATGCATTGCATAAAAGCTGAGTATCCTCATCCTGTAGGTGAGACCAACAGAGAAAGAGGAGAGCTTTGCCCAGAGTGGACTGGGAAGAAAGGCAAGCAGATATCACTGCTTTCACGACTTGTCACCTGCGCTCGGCTATACTCTAAGGGGCTGTGCTGTCACAAGATGTTCCTTGACGATACTTGGGGATGACACAGACGTGATTAGATGAAAAGTGTCACCCCTATATGACACTCTATGTCCAAATTTTATATCATTCCAATGTGCACCAAAATCTACTTTTTACAGTCACATTTTTCTCTTAATGGAAATATATATTAATATTAGCAGGGGAAGAGCCCAATAAGACATCAATGGTGCCTTGATTAAAGGAGGCTTCCTCAATATAATTTGAAATAAATATTTCAAATTGTCCTGTTATTTGGAATCCAAGAGGACTTTTCACTCCAGGGAAAAACCGTATAGTAAGATTTGGGCGGGGAGGTGGGTGACAGGTACCCCTTTCTTTTGTATAAGAGGAAAGAAGTTGTGAACTCTGCTCAAATGGCAAAGAAAACCCCTAGTCCCACATGCCTACATGAGAGTGTTTGCCAGCAGAACTACAAGTGGTGCAACAAGCTTCTTCCTCTTGGAAGAGTGTCTTCCATCTCATCGTGTTTCTCTGTCTGTTGAATCTTGTGTGGATACTTCTGACTGTGCTATGTGTGCTCAGTCAATCAGTTGTGCCCAACTCTTTGTGACCCCATGGACTGTAGCCCTCCAGGCTCCTGTGTCCATGGGATGTTCCAGGCAAGAACATTGGAGTGGGTTTGAGATTTCTTTCTCTAGGGCACCTTTCTGACCAGGGATCAAACCCATGTCGCCTGCATCCCCTGCAGTGGCAGATGGATTCTTTACCACTGTGCCACCTGGAACCTAAATCTCATGCAGAACCCTAGCTATATGGCAAATATAGGCTTCTTTTTCTGTCCAGCCTCTGCATTGTCAGAAAGCATCTGGAGGAAAATTGGAATGGATACTGAACAATCTGATCCATGGTATGCGCACAACTGGAAAAGCCTGTAAAGTGATGCCTGGACCTTGAAAGTTGGAAACTTAGACAAATGGCTCAAACTCAACGTGAGACTAACTGAACCTACCATCTTCACTCTTGCTTTCCAAATGCCTTAATCGTGTGCCAGTCCTCTTCCCTCTCCTGGACTGCATATCTCGGTGAACATACCAGCATCCAAGTATCTGGTTTTGTTCCCTCCTGCTCGACCCCACCCACCAATTCTCCCTGTTCCTTCAAACCTATTCCTTCCCTCCTTCCCTGTGGACAATGTCTTGTTTAAGACCTTCACCTTCTCTTTCCTGGACATTTGAACTTGAACTCTAACATGCCTCACTGTCATTACTCTCTGGCCTCCAAAATGATGCCAAAGTAATATTATGAAACATTAATTGATTGGATTATTTAAAGACTTTCTCTCCCCTCGAGTAATGGTTCTCAACCCTGGCTGCACATTAGCGTCACCTGGAGAGTTTTTTGTTGTCCCACTAGCCAAGCCACTCAATGAATCAATTAAATCAGAGTCCCTGGGTGGGGCCCAGACATCAGTATTTAAAACTCCCCAAGCAATGCTGAGCCAAGATTGAGAGGTGCTATTGCATGCAAGAGGTCATTCTCGGTCTAGCTCCAGATTCATAGGCTGCTACTCCCCACATCCAAGCTTCAGCCACATCAAATATCTCTTGGTCCCCCAGACATGCCCTGCCTTTCACCTCTCTGACTTTGCATGGCATGCTCCTGTCATCATCTCAAATCCCCTTCCTACTCTCTTGACCTGAAACCTCCTACAGTTTCATGAATATATTATCCCAGTAAGGGTATGTGCTCCATCCTTTGTACATTCCCATCAAGATGGCACTTCTTGCTCTGTGTTATCATTGGTTTATTTGCATGGCTGCCTTCCTTATTAGATTCTGGGCTCATTGAAAATGGAGAACAGATTCATCTCTATGTCTCCAGTGCCTGGCACTTTTTGGTTGATTTTTGGCACACACAGGCTAAATAATTGAGTGAATGAATGAAAGAATGAATGAGGCTGGATGAAGCAGTTAACTTTGTGCGTTTCATCCACTGCTCCAATTCACATTGCTCTACTAAATATGTTAAGAATGGATAAAGCCCACACCCAATGTTTTCTCTTTCACATATTTGCATTTGCATCTCTGGAGCCAGAGGGGAACACTAAATCAAGTCATGAAAACCCATCAACACTGATGTGATGTTAATATTCAATTCTTCCTGTTTAGGGGGAGGGAAATATCTTCATTTTTGGTTGTACTTGATTGCCCAAATGCTCATCTCTTTTTAAAAAATATATATTATTATTTGTATTTCTAATCTGGGTTCATTACATCACTATACCAGGGCTTTTGTAATAACTACAGAAACATCTTTGTCTTGTCATTTAAATTATTCAAACATCTTCTACTTGTAATTCAACACTGATTATTCTGTTGCAGTTCCCTTATTGGCATCTGTCTGCAATGCTAGAAGTAATATTTTCTCCTCAAAAATCTGTTGCCTTCCTGTCCTTTCTCTTTCTTGTGCATTCTCCCTCTTACTCTTGCCCTTCACTGCGTCTTCCTCACCGCAGCTTTCCCCTGAGCCCTCCTTCCTTGCCCTCTCTCTTTCTACAGCAGAGGCCAGAAGTTATGTGGGGTGAGCATCACTTGCAAAATTCTCCCCAACTTGCAGAAATCACTTACTCTGATTAGATTACTGTTTTTATTGCATGCTCAGGAGCTTGCTAGAGGCTTTTCTGATGAAACATTTAGTGTTATCAGATAAGGGCTACACTTAGAAGCCTGGATAAAGACCATCTCCTGAACATATCTCAGGAAGTGCAATCTCACCTTTGAGAAGCCTAATGACACCTTAAACCTATTGGGAAACACTCTGGCAAACATTTTTAGATAAAGATTTTTGCAATTTTTTCTTGATTATTAAAAATAATATATCACCTTTCCTTAAAACTGAAAAATACAGGAAAGTATACAGAAGAAAATAGAAATTCCCAAATATCCCATTAATAAGACAAAAATTACTGTTAACTGTTAAACTGGGTGCATTTTCTTCTATGGTTTTCCTTAAATACATATACACAAAGTAAATAGGGTTTTATATACTTTCATTTCCTAATATTCACTGACATAAACATTTCCTGATGCCATTCTGACATTATTGAAAATTTATGTTTCCATGATGATCATAAAGTGCTTTGTACATTATTCTTTTTTTCTTGCCTACTGTGGTTTATTGTGGCTCCAACAGGAAAGAATCTGTCTGCAATGAGGGAGACCTGGGTTTGATCCCTGGGTTGGGAAGATCCCCTGGAGGAGCATATGGCAACCCATTCCAGTATTCCTGCCTGGAGAATGCCCATGGACAGAGGAGCCTGGAGGGCTACTGTCCACAGGGTCACAGAGGGTCAGACAAGACTGAGCGACTAAGCTCAGCACAGCACATGGTTTATTACAGGATATTGAATATATTTCCCTTTGCTATACAATAGGTGCTTGTTGTTTATTCATACCATATATATTAGGCTGCATCTGCCAATTCCAGACTCTCAGTCCATCCCTCCCAACCCCTTACCCCTTGGCAACCACAAATCTATTCTCTGTCTGTCATAGATCTGTTTCTGTTTCATAAATAGGTTCATTTGTGTCATATTTAAATTCCACATATAAGTGATACAGGTATTTGTCTTTTTCTTTCTTCACTTCGTATGATAATCTTTAGGTCATCCATGTTGCTACAGATGGCATTATTTCATGCTTTTTATGAGTGGGTAGTATTCCATGCCACATATATATGCACCACATCAACTTTATTCATCTATCAATGGACATTTAGGTTGTTTCCGTGTCTTGATTACTGTAAATAGTGTTGCTATGAACATAGAAGTGCATGTATCTTTTCAAATTATAATTTTGTCTGAATACATGCCCAGGAGTGGAATATTGCTAGATCATCTGAGAACTCTACTTTTAGTTTGTTGAGGAAACTCCATACTGTTTTCCATAGTGACTGCACCAATTTACATTCTTATCAACAGTGTAGAAAAGTTCCCTTTTCTCCACACCCTCTCAGCGTCTGTTATTTGGAGACTTTAAATGATGCCCTTCCTGACTGATGTGAGGTGGTACCTCATCATAATTTTGATTTGCATTTATCTAATAATTAGTGATGTTGAGCATCTTTTCATGTGCCTGGTGTCCATCCTTACGTACATTATTCTTTAGAAACATGTCTCATAGTCCCCCTAGGCTAGATTCCTAGAAATAGAACTATTTGATCAAAAGGTATGAATATTTTAGAATAATTGATAAATTTTGCCAAATTGCCTCCAAATCCTGCTGGCAATTTACAGTGTAAGCCATGTGCGAAACTTCATCCCACCAAACTCTCGGCCTGGCTTAACTTTGCTTTATCACCAACAAAATGAACATTATATGAGCAAATAAATGGTAGAGATTTTTATAATGGTTGGTAGATAGATAATCCTCTCTAAACCCTGAAATAATGGAATTTTTAGCCCTTTCTGGACATTAATTTATTAATTTGCTTTCAATGTATCCATTTATAATTAATCAACATACCGTTTATTGTACATTAATGTATTGCCAACGTATTAATCAATATAGAATAAGCCTAGGTAACAGATGAACCTCAGATACCCAGTGGTTCAGGCATCAAAGTTTGTATCTCATCACAGTGTAGTGTGGGTTGAGTAGCTCTTCTGAGCAGCTCTCCTCCAAAGTACGACTCAGGAACACAGAGGCTTCTGTTCTGTAGCTTGGCCTTCCCAGAGCTCTTTATCTCCTGCCCTGTGCATGGGAAAGAAAGAGCAGGGGAAGGTGCATCCACTTTTAGCTGCCCCAGACCAGAATCATGCATCATCCTTCTCTTTCATATCTCCAAAAGCAATCATTCAGGCATCCGTCTGGTATGATAGGAAGTTAGGTCCTGGGGTGTTCCCTTTCAACTGTTTCAGTGCCAAGAAGCACTCATGAGTCCAAAAGCCCATATTTGTTGTTGGTTGTTAAACTCAGCCACATTGCTCCAACCATCCCCTTGCTCTCTGTATGTGGTTACTCCCTGTGTCGAGCTTTAGGGGCCCTCCAGTATGAACTGAAGGAGAAGGCAATGGCACCCGACTCCAGTACTCCTGCCTGGAAAATCCCGTGGACAGAGGAGCCTGGTAGGCTGCAGTCCATGGGATCGCGAAGAGTCAGGCATGACTGAGCGACTTCACTTTCACTTTTCACTTTCATGCATTGGAGAAGGAAATGGCAACCCACTCCAGTGTTCTTGCCTGGAGAATCCCAGGGATGGGAGAGCCTGGTGGGCTGCCTTCTATGGGGTCACACACAGTTGGACAAGACTGAAGCGACTTAGCAGCAGGATGAACTGATTTGCTGCACTTTTGGGTACGCTACTGTGCCTCTCCCTTGGATGAGAGCTTCTAGAATTGCTAGACTGAGAGCTTCAAACTAGGACTCTTGTTCGGCCTCTGTGTCTCTCAGCCTTGGTTTCCTCTGTGTTCACTATCATGCATGCTCTCTCCATGAGCAGGTCACTGTCAGCTAATGTACTGCTAGCATAGCCATCCTAGTGGTAAAAGAATGCCTTTTTTCTAGTAGTTCCTGGACAGGAAGCAGCTACAGGTGTCAACTACCATGTCCAGAATGAGTGGGAGCTGTCTGAAGATAATGTGTTCTAAGCGGAGCCAGGATCAAGCTAGCGTGGAATATCGGAGTTGGGAACCACTGGGCCAGAGATGGCAAATATGGGATAAATATGCTGCCAACATGCCCCTCACCCATAGCAGACATGCACATTAGTCCTGGCCTTCTTTCTTTTAATTGATTAGTTTGGCTGCACTGGGTCTTGTTGCTGTGCAAGCTTTCTCCAGTTGTGGCAAGTGTGGGCTACTCTTCATTGAGGTGCACGAGCTTCTCAGTGCAGTGGCTTCTCTCGCTGGGGAGCACGGGCTCTAGGCACATGGCCTTCAGTAGTTGTGGTGCACAGGATTAGCTGTCCCCCACTTCCCTAGCAGGTGGAATCTTCCCCACCCAGGGATCAAAGCTGTGTCCCCTCCATTGGCAGGAGAATTCTTAACCACTGGACCACCAAGGAAGCCCTACTCCTGGCCTTCTTAAGCTAGAATTCTTTCAGTGCAGGCTTTACCAGTGTAAGCTATTGAAACCTATTTGCCATCTCTGCATTAAACTTTGTATTCAGCCAGTAGGGGTCTTAGCACACAGTAGGTATTTAATCAGAATTGATTCAACAAAACAAAACCCAAGCTCCCTTTGACCCAAAGAGTGAGTTTTATAACAGTGATGGGGAAACAGTGGAAACAGTGGCCGACTTTATTTTTGGGGACTCCAAAATCACTGCAGATGGTGATTGCAGCCATGAAATTAGAATATGCTTATTCCTTGGAAGGAAAGTTATGATCAACTTAGTTCAGTTCAGTTCAGTCGCTCAGTCATGTCTGACTCTTTGTGACCCATGAATTGCAGCACACCAGGCCTCCCTGTCCATCACCAACTCCCGGAGTTCACTCAGACTCACGTCCAGCANAGTTGGTGATGGACAGGGAGGCCTGGCATGCTGCGGGTCACGCGGTCACAAAGTCCGACATGACTGAGTGACTGAACTGAACTGAACTAATAGGTCAAATGTTAGGAACATGAAGGCCAAAGAAGTTTCATGGACTATGAGGCAAGTGCAGTGCCAAAAGCCAGGAAGTCACAGAGGTTGAAAGCCCAGAAAATATCTGAAGTTCTTGGACTGGAATGCTACAAGGGTCAGCTGGTTTCTCCTTAGATTCTGACCCTTCCTACCACTGAACAGAGCCTACTTCAAGCCACAGCCACTAGTCGCTATCTTGTTTAAAGCCTTCTTTGGTTTTCCATTGCTTTTAGGATAAAGACAAGATACTTCCTACAGCTCCCAAGGCTGCCAGACTCAGTACCTGCCTCTCTCTAGACTCACCTCCACATGTCCCCCGTTTGGCTCAGCTGCAAAGACTAAAGAATCAAGCCTTAAAGAACACATTCGATATCTCATCTGATCGTCTCTCATCTTAGACATGTTTGTTAATCCTATTCTGTAGGTGAGGAGTTCTCACCTGATCCTCAAGGAGATTACATGAATTAGCCAAAGTCATGAAGCTGCCAAGTTTCTCAAGTGAAATTTGAATCCGTTCCTGCCTGGTTCTGAAATTTGCATTCAGAAATAGAGGAGTCATTTATAATTAATTCAGTTTTGTGTATTAAGCACTTTGCTTTTACTGAAACAACAAAACAAACTGGCTATTGAAATGCCTTCACACACACACACACAGAGTTCTAGCAGTTTGATTCACTTTCAGTCCGTTGTGTTTGCACAGTGCAGACAGAGCTCTACAGTGTGTGTAGCTCGGGCTAACTTCCCAAAGCGAAGAATGAACAAAAGTACTGTTTCCCCCCCACCCCTTTCTTCCTTATTTTATTCTTTTTTGTTCATCTTTATTCTTGTCTTTGTGAGTGAAAAAAGAGAATTCCAGAAAACTATCCTATTGATACGCCAGCCATTTCTGAGTGGGGACAGAATACATAAAACTGCTATTTTCTTCTCTTCTCCCAGCTCATCTCCACCCCCAGCCTCCCAAAGATTTGGTTCAGTGTGAGATTTTGCTCCAACTGCAGAGGAAGGCAGTCTCCTGTCAGACTGCAGCCACACTCAGAATGTGAATGCCCCAGGGCTGAAAAGCGCCTTTCACTAGAACTCCAAGAGCTGGAGTCTCTTTGGCCTTGATGGACAAGCGCATCCATACCCCAGAGGGCAGCGCCTTCTCCCTGGCACTGCCATTTGGCTCAGCTGCAAAGACTAAAGAATCAAGCCTCAAAGAACACACAGTGTTCTCCTGCTGGACAGAAGCCCACACTGTCCACATGAAAAGTAACAGTTCTTTCTGTCCAGCAGCCCACTCTGGCTCTGCAGGCTGGAACCTGATGCTCCAGCAAGGCTGTGTGTTGGGCTGGAGCAATGCAAAAAAGGTGTGGCTCCTCCCGTAGCCGTACTCACCACCAAGCTGGCAGGCTCCAAAGGTAAACAGCACACCCTTTCCCAGAAGGAGTTCAGGTCTGTTGCAACATCTCACAGCCATTAATCTCAAGGAAAAGGTACAGCAGGCCTTCCTGTTTCTTCTTCCAGAGAAGGAACACTTGCTTCTATAAACTCAAAGTGACTAGCACGTAAATTTTACACATCTACATAGGGCTATCACTTTAGGTAGTTTTCGCCATACTCCTTGAAGGAGCTGAGTCTTTATGTGGGCTAGGAAGGGTCTGATTGAAAGGAGAAACTTGAGGCACTTACAGGAGAAGGTAGTCTGCCTCTGAGAACCTTTCTTAAAGGTCAGTCAAAATGGAGAGTCAACAGGACAGAGTAGGATCACTCAGACGCCATGGGTCTGGACCTCGGTGCCAAGGAATTACACAAGATTTGGGGGTCAACCATGGCTCACCATGATCTGTGGTTGACAAATGTTAGCTGTGGGCATCTTGAGCCTTGCCAGAGCAAGAAAGCAACAAAGAAGACAGCCCCAGTCTTGGTCTTGAGTCTTGAGAAGCTTCTGCAAGGAATGGGTGACCTATCTCTGTTGTTCTCTGAAGCTGGTGCAGACTTCCAGTTTTGATCTTGAGCATGAGGAATTCAAGTGCCATTTTAGTCCTTCCTGAGTCTGCCTGCAATGATACCCTAAAAAGTATTTGAAAAAGGAATAATTAACAATGAAGAAACCCATTTAACTAAAAAAGTACATGGGAACATTGAGTGCACAGATCTCTTCGAATTAGTGTTTTTGTTTATTTTCAGATATACACCCTGGAGTAGAAGTGTTGGGTCATATGATAGTTCTGTTTTTAGTTTTTTGAGAAACTTCTGTACTGTTTTCCGTAGTGGCTGCACCAATGTGCTTTCCCACCAGCAGTGTGCAAGGGTTCCCTTTCTCCACATCCTTGCCAACATGTCTGTTCTTGATATTAGCCATTCTGACAGGTGTCAGGTGATATCTCATTGTGGTTTTGACTTGCATTTCCTGATGACTAGTGATGTTGCACATCTTTTCATGTGCCTATTGGTCATCTGCATTTCCTCTTTGAAAAATGTCTATTCAGTTATTCTGCCCATTTTCCTATGGGGTTTTTTTTTTTTTTTTTTTTT